>APFE030850786.1:147321-208301 GCA_000404065.3 Pinus taeda | reverse complement strand
ATAAGTCAAATTTTTGAGTAAATAAATGTAGAATTTTAATTTTTTAATATATTAAAATGCATTTAAAAATTCGACGAATGAGATTAAAAGAAATCTTGATCCTCATCGACGATCAAAATTAGTTTGACATGGATCACTCGAACTAGCCGTTGGGATTTTTTCCTTTAAATAGGGTGCTAGGGGTCATTTGAGATCAGTTTAGATCTGAAAGTCTGGTGCTAAAGAAAGCTCTCTTGTAGTCAGTTTTTGTGCAATAAAGAAAGACTTAGGGGTTGAAAATCTTGCTGGTGTTACTCTTCTGGAAATGTTGTAAGATTGTTTTATTTTTCTGCATAATCTTATTTTCAATCATTGATAATAGCTTGATGAAGATTGATTCAAGCACAGGTATCTTGTCTGATCTCTGGGGTTTGAACGATAGTTTAGATTCTGAAATATAATGGCAGGTATCTCTATTTGATATGGATTTCATTATTGTTTTCTCCCTCTATGTTAATGGTTGATTTTAAGCTGTGCAGGAAATCTTAAGTTTTGAGTTTACTGAGCGTTAGGGGAAGTTCTCGACTGAACCAGCCAACTCCCGGATTGTGTTTTCTGAAAGAGCCCAGCTAGTTTTTAATCCCAGGCTTATCATCTGAATTTTTTTTAATGAATGCATGAAGGGTTTTCTGAAGTATCTCACATTAAAATTTAAATTCTGAAAATATTTATGTGGCATAACGAGAAATCTGACTATTTTAGAGTCTAGAGTTTGTGAATATTGTAATTATTTAGTTAAGGTTTTCAGTTTCGATTCTTGCACATATTATCTTTGGGTGTTCTGTTTTGCCATTACAGGTTGCAAGTTACAGGTATGAGGAGAAATTTTTGTTTGAAGCCAGATCTAGGCCCTGGATGGTAAGATCTGGCCTCAGGATCAGTTCTTGCAGGTTTTTTGCTGAAGAAATTTGAGATTCTCCAAGCTATCTGTTTGCTGATGTTTCATTTAAAATTGCTTTCCAAAAATATCAACCAGCAATCTTGCATTCCAAGAGTTTTAAAAATTCATTTTCAGATCTAAATTTTTTTTATGAGTTTCAAGAAATCTGAAGGAGAGCGAGTTAAAAATTTCGTCAAGATTTCTGGAAAATATTTAGAGCTCCTCTCACTCTGCTACAAATCAAATCCCTGTCTCCTCACAACTCCATTTCCGCATTTCTCTTCAGCATTACTTCCTGCGAATTCCTTCCACGCTGCTGCAGGACCTGCAAACAAAACAAAATAAAAATTAAAAATATTTAAATTAAAATTAAAAAATATTTTGGAAAAAACTTTGATAAAAAAAATTGAAATTCATTTTTTTGTGGTCCATTTTTCTATAGGCTAAACGCACTTAAAATGTTTTTATTTAAGTTGGTATATGAAAGTGGTTAGCCTGGTCAGCGTTTTAAATTTTATGATCATTTAAAGCATTTAATTTTTCTTGAGTTTAATTGCTGGATTCATTTAAAGACGTTGTGCATTTGGTTTGAAAAATCTTACATACATCGCTTGAACTATTGATGATAAAGGATTGTTCTACATGGTTTCATATTTCTGCAATATTCAATAAATAATCATTAATCCATTAGCTCTTAAGGCACTGGTCTATTAACTTAATAAAATCAATTAAGTGCTTGTTTCCCCTCGTGTCTCCCAACCCAACTGGTCCACAGTTGGTCATCCATTGTCCCATAGGGTCTACCCCCCTTAGCCGCGGGAGATAGTCTTAAACGGAGAGATCGGGTATCAGGGTGACAGCCCCGAATCTAAGCGTTGTCGTGACAATCTGTGCGACAACATTTTTTGGCGCCATTGCCGGGGAAACTTTATTCTCGGTGTTTCAACGGCTTTTTATCATTCATCGTTCATCTTTCTATCATTCGTTTGAGCCAACAACGCCAACATTTTTTGTCGCCGTTGCCGGTGAGAGTTTTTCTGTCCCTGGCGTTTCAGCGACATCTTTCATCTTTCTTATTTTTCATTTGAGCTAGCAGAGTCAAAAAAATTTGGCATCATCTCATCTTTTACGCCATTCATTAGCCTGTCAAATGGCCAACATTCTTTGGCGTCTTTTGATCTTTTCATCACCTTATCTTTCATCATATCAGCAACTTCTCTTCGATTTGTTTCTTGTTTGGGTGGCGACTCCATTTTCTTATTTTTCCCAGACAAGAAGCCTCATATCTACTTGTTGGTTGTTTTTTGGATCTTAGAATTAGATTCATTGTTCAAGTGGCGACTCCACTTCTTTCATCTCTTGATTTTCTTGAGCAGAGATCTCTTTCTATCATCCATTTGGTCTCTCGTTATTCATCATGGATTATTCGTTTAAACCATGTCATTTTACTGATGATCTCCATGATATTCTGGAAGTGGCCATTTCTAAATTACCTTTGTTCTCAAGTGGTGATTCAGTCGCTGTTAAAAGACATCTAGGCTTGTTTACTTGTATAATGATCATATATTGTAGACCCCCTCAGTATAATCATGAAGATGTCAAAATGCGTCTTTTTGTCTTTGCTATAGAGGGTGATGCTTTGAATTGGTTTAACAATTGTCTTTAAAGATTCTTCACTTCTTTACAAGACATTGTCAATGCTTTTAAAGATAGATATGGTTATCCAGATACCTCGCCTTGTGCCCCTAAAATTGTGCAACAGAATGAAAGTAATCTTATAAAAGGTCTAGCTGTCGGTGAAAGATTCCAAGAGAATTCTTCATATCAGAATGTACAATCCACCTGTACCATTGCAGATCAAATTCATGATAGTGGAAAAGCAGGGACAAATGACAATGAAAAGGAAGATCAAAGGAAAATTATACAAGAACTAATGCTTCTGGTAAGAAATATGGAGATCAATCAAACTAATTACGTCAATGATGTGAGAACTTTATGCACCCACCTGGAAAAACATAATAGGGAGATGGAGATCATGTAAAATCAACATGCTAAGGAAATTGAGGCCATGAAGATTAATCATGACAGAGAAATTAGTTTTATGCAAAGCAAGTTATCAGGCTTAGAGGAAAATATGATGACAATGAAAGCTAATCATGATAGAGAAATTAATTCTATGCAAAACAAGTTATTAACTATGGATGAAGAAATGACTATCATGACGTTTGATCACAATAATCAGTTAGCTACTATGCAAGCAAATCATAAGGAAGAGATAAACTCTATGCAGCATTGCTTGATGACCATAAAGGAAAAAGACGATAAAGTAATAAAAGATATGGAAGCTAATCAGATATGTCTTCAGAAAAAGTTATTGACCATGGAAGAAGACCATGCCAGAGAAAACAGTGCTATAAAGGTTGAATACTCTAGCCAGATAGATGCCATCAAGATACAGGTTCAGAAATTTCAACAATGGTCAGAAGATGAAAGAAACCAGGGAACGTCAATAGCTCAGGAGCCTCCTTATCTGTTACAGCAAGCTCCATCATATTATGAGGTCCTTTGTTCCATTGAAAAGTGGATAATTGAAAGTGACATGGTTAATCCACCAGTCATAGAAGATCAAGTTATAACTCATGGCACCTATGAGATTGATCCATCATCCTTTACAAGGCAGATGCAGAATGAAGAAAGACATGTCACGCATATATTACATACTTCATCTAAGAGCTTTGAAGCAGAAACTTCCACATCAATGATACAGCCTACCAGGAAGAAAAAGCGCAAAAGAAAGAGAACGAGAAGAAGATTTGATGCATTAGACGGCCGCGAGCAGCTTGATTTTCTGATAGGAAAAAGTCCTACCATATGCAAAATTGGACGTGGTACATCCGACAAGCAGCCGACAGATTTGCCTGAAAGCAGGCAAATGCTCAGTATACACTATATTGAACACATATGATGCCATGGGGCATCCCCTATATTTCTAACCTTACTCGTTGTTTTTTCAGCATTTTCATTTATGTTTTAGGATTAGATTTGCTTTTCTAGATAGTTAACAAATGAAGATCTTATATCTTTCATGTGCTTAATGTTATATGATGATTTTTTGGATGGACACTACTTATATTTTGTTGTGTGTTGTATGGATGCAGATTCTGGATTCTCACATTCCTACAGTGCAGCAACGTGTCCCCAAGTGGAGCCAGATGTTGACCACTACGTGTCAACTACCCTTAGCAGTACACCCCCTTTTCTTCGCAAAAGGGTAGCGCTTGATTGACGTGTTTGTGCCATTCGAAAGTCATCGTCGACCTGATCATGTTATGTTGTAAACCCAGTCTGCATGTGTAAATCGTAAATAATCTTAGCAGAGTTGTGTCATGTATGTAAATTGCATAGGTGAACCTAATTTTCTAGTGATAATCTACGTTCCGGAAGGTTTTTTGTCTCACTGATCCATGATCGGCAGAGTTTTCCTTCAGCCTAACCCCAAAGCCGGAATGAATTTTGTCATTAGAATCTTAGGGTAATCCTAGTGCGTTGATCTACTAGATTATAGTTGTGTGTCGCAGAACTGGGTGGTCCATGAGGGTCTATGTCAAATGGGTTTTCCCCCTTGAGATGTAAAATTGTAAAAGTCATGATGTAAAATCTCTTGAGGGTTAGAAAATGTTTTGATCCCCTCATAAGTCCTAAGTCCTAGGTCCTAGGTGATTTTTCCAAAGGCTGAGTTCGAGGATCCAAAAATAAAAAATCAAATAATAGATAAAAATAATAATAAAATAATAATAAAGTTAAAATAATAATTAAAAAAAAAATAAATAAAATTAAAAAAAATAACTAAAAAAATGAAAAATTAAAATAATAAAATTAAAAAAAAGAAATAATAATAATAGTATAAGTCAATTTTTTGAGTAAATAAATGCACAATTTCAATTTTTAATATATTAAAATTCATTTAAAAATTTGACAGATGAGATTAAAAGATATCTTGATCCTCATCGACGGTCGAGATCATTTTGACATGGATCACTCGACCTAGCCGTTGGGAATTTTTCCTTTAAATAGGGTGCTAGGGGTCATTTGAGATCAAATTTGATCTGAGAGTCTGGTGCTAAAGAAAGCTCTCTTGTAGTCATTTATTGTGCAATAAAGAAAGACTTTGGGGTTAAAAATCTTGTTGGTGTTACTCTTCTGGAAATGTTGTAAGATCTTTTATTCTTTCTGCATAATTTTATTTTCAGTTATTGATTTTAGCTTGATGAAGATTGATTCAAACACAGGTATCTTGTCTGATCTCTAGGGTTTGAATGATAGTTTAGATTCTGAAATATAATGGTAGGTATCTCCATTTGATCTGGATTTCACTATCGTTTTTTCCCTCTATGTTAATGGTTGATTGTAAGTTGTGCAGGAAATCCTTTTTTTTTAGATTACCGGGCGTTAGGGAAAGTTCTCAGCTGAACCAGCCAACTCCCGGACTGTGTTTTCTGAAAGAGCCCAGATAGTTTTTAATCTCGGGCTTATCATCTGAAATTTTTTATGAATGTATGCAGGGTTTTTCTAAAGCATCTCACATTAAATTAAAGTTCTGAAAATATTTATGTAGCATAACGAGAAATCTGGCTATTTTAGAGCCTGCAAGTTGTAAACGCTGTAATTGTTGAGCTGATCTAGGGTTTTAGTTTCGTTTTTTGCACATATTATTTTTGGGTGTTTTTTAATTACACGTTGCAGGGTTTTCTGGAGATTTCTGAGGGTTTATCCAAGCTGTTTTGTTGTCCAAGGGTTTCAATTTCAGTTGTTTTCAGATCTGGAGGGTTTTGTTTGTATTGCAGGAAGAAAGTTCTCGAAGATTTTTTTTATGAACTAGATAAAAGCCTTGCCGCTTATCCATACAGCAAGCTCCAAATCCAATCTGTGTTTACCTCTCTTCAACGCTGCCATTTCCCCTCCACGCAGTTGCTTACTATCTCATCCTCCGAACTCATTCATCTGCTGCCCCTGCGTGCCAAATCTTGTCCATTATCGAAGTCTTCTATCAGGGCACGCATCCCTTTCTTCTTCACGTAGATTTGGTGTTTCATTTGCTGTCGTTACAGCCTTTGAATACCTGTGTCCATCTTTCAATCACCACTGTCCTCACGCAGCCTTAACGCTGCCCCCCTCCATCTGTTGCAGCATTTTGTCTTATGCCCACACAGTCTTCAAGACTCTCCTCGCTGTCCAAAAATCGAGCCTGCAAACAAAAGAAAAACGTGATCAAACCTGCCGTCAGCTACCTCTCCACGTTGCTAGAACCATTACGCAGCTCTTCAGCAACTATTGCTCAAGCATTCCACGTCCATATCCCTCACGCAGTCACCTGTGCGATTACATCTTCACTGCATTTCTTCTGCGTATTTCTGCCACCGAAACTCGTCCAGGCCTGCGGGTTCGAATGTTAACGTATCATCTTTCAGGTTCTGCCAGTCCTCATCCACCTGCGTACGGTCAAGAAACCCTCGCCGCTGTCAATCTGCTACAGCAAAACAACAAAGGCACATTTTGATTTTTTGTTTATATGATTTGTTAGTCTTCATTCGATTTTTTTTTGTTAGCGTGTTAAATGTCTTTTGTTTGTTTAGATTAAACTTCAATTTTAAGTTAGATTTTAATTTTATTAAAATTAGATTCTAGCATTTAGACTGTAAACAAATAAACGATTTTAATTTTTCAAATTATTTTGTTAAGTTAGGATAACTTATAATAAAAAATGATAAAAAAGTTTCCTTTCTGGATTTAGATTTTATAATTTTCACTTTTATAATTCATTGATTAGGTGTTAATTTTATTTTCATTAACTCATATCTTAAGTTATAGTTTAGTTTAATTTAAAAAAATCATTTCATATATAAAAAAAAATAAAAATAAACATAAACATAAAAAATCATAAAAATTAAAAACTTTAAAAAAGCATAAAGAGTTTCTTTCCCTAATAGTTAGATTTAAATTTTTTTAGTTTAGATTTAATTTTGTTTGAAGTAAAAAAAAAAAAAAAAATAAATAAAAATAATAATAATAACAGGTTTCATTTAGTTTTAAATTTTGTTTTATCTGAAAAATATAAAAATATTTTGGGAAATTTTTTGCCAATTTTAGTCTTGGCTCAGGAATTTCTTATGTTTTATCTTTTATGCTGAGGCTAAAATTTTGATGTGGGAATTAATGTTTAACATGCTTTAATGTTCATCTGAAGATTAACTACATGAATGTGATCTCTGGTTAGCATTTTACGTGGTTGTTTAACACACTTTATCTTTCGAATTTTTAACTGCTGGAGTATTATTAAACCATTAAGCATTTATTGATTATCTCGCATTTGGTAAAAAGTTAAGCTTTGTTTGATGGTAAATGATTGTTGATGAGCTCATATCTCTGCAGCATTTGATAAATAATCGTTTAATCATTTATTTCATAAGGCACTGGTCTATTAACTTGGTAAAATCAATTAAGTGCTTGTTCCCCCTCGTGTCTCCCAACCCAACTGATCCATAGTTGGTCATCCATTGTCCCATAGGGTCTACCCCCCTTAGCCGCGGGAGACAGGCTTAAACGAAGAGATCGGGATCAGGGTGATAGCCCCCGATCTGAGCGTTGTCGTGACAATCTGTGCGACAACAGGCCTAAAGGCTAAGACAAAGTCATAACTCTTCATGATCATGTCGGCCCATTTAGATGGGCATACCACTATATATACAAGCCTGGGATCTTCGCATTGCACAAAAAAACTCATATCTCGCATTTCAGAGAAGTTTTCAATGATGAAGTTTTCGGTGATCACAGTAAAATTTTCTGTGTTGCCACAGTTTCGCTGCCACCTCAGTGTTAGTATATTTCGATGTTAACCGTAGAGATGAAACCTTACCACAATACTACTGTCTTGGTAAAAGAATCGGGTGTCATGTTATCTTATGTCTGAGTATGAAGATCTCGGTACTGTCTCAATGAATCAAGGCTCGGAACAAGGTCTGATGACAGCGATAAGATTTCAATGCCGCCACGGAAACAAGGACTCACACAGTGACATGGATCAAATACTGAGATGAATGATGACTTGATGAGGCACGGCGTGTTGTAGTTGGGCATGATGTAGTTAAGTAGCATGTAGGATGACTTGATGACTTCATGGCATGGATTAATGGGGGGATTCGGTGAAAAGAATGGGTTAGGTCTGTGCCCTTGTCCCCTAGGCCCTTTTTGGATATTAACCTTGGATTCTAGTCTTGTGGGATCTCTTTTATTGACCATTTGGCTCTAGGGATGGTATTTCATGGGAAACCCCAATTTTGGTTGTGTGATCCCACTCCCTTATCCGCTTATATTACCCTTTTTCCACTCATTATTACCCCATTCATCATTTCTCCCGCCTAGGTCCACATTCCTCCACTGGGTCCACATATGGTTAGCTTGCCCCTTTCCCCTTGCCAACACATGGCCTGGAATTATGTCCGGAAGTTGATGCAACTAAAAAGAAAGATAAAAAGCATATTTGGCCACATTTAACAGGAAAATGTACCACAAAATGCAAAAGATGGTCGGGACAAACACATTTAGCACATGGGCAAAAGCCAATACATGACCTCTACCCCATCATCATGGTCACACCCTAGTTCCTACAGGTTCTATGAACCTCCATCATATAGGTACCCATGATTGTCCCAACCCCTAGTCAGCAATAAACCGCCCTACCTTAAAAGGGGGTATTCACTGTTATATCTTATATATCATGCTCTTACCCCTTCAACCCTGAGCAGTTAATCAAAGAAAATCATAAAAAGACAAAAGGCATATAAAGAAGGGTGGAAAAATCAAGGTCGGGGCACCTCATGTACCACAATTGCTCCCTCCTATACATTATAAACCCAAGTGTGGGCTTCCCTCTTATTAGCTACCCTTGTACCCCAGCATGTGACCCAGGGCTGCCCCTTCTCATTCCCTACTTCATTCACCTATCTATCACATGCCACAACCTTTTGAACGATGTACCTTGAATGTATTATCCCCTTTCGAAGTAGAAACCACCTAATAGGATTCTTGGTTAACCCCATTTGGAGTTTAGGAGACAATGGCACATCCCGAAGCCCATTATGGAAGGGCAGGCCATTATGAAGTCCCCACCTGTGGTCCATGATTGGTAAGCTCATTTAATCAATTTCTCTAATGACTTGTTGTACTGGAAGGCTAGGGGACGCATTGGATCTTATGTAGGATTGCAGATGATCTCCATCTTGGGTTTGGTCTCCCTATACAGGGTCCTAATCCTCTAGAAGGCTACATTGGCACATGTAGGGTGTGCGTTGAGATCCATGGGCCTCCATATTAGCAGACAGCACTCCATGGATCCCCACAGCTATTCAGAGATTGCCCGTGGTTCACTTGTTGGACAAGGAAGATGCACTTGATCCATCATGCCCAGTTGACCCCAGATTTGCACCATACACTTGGCAGATGAAGATGATTTGGGACTTGCACGATGATGTGGCATCACCTACACCATCATCCTAGCCCTTGAAAGCGATCTACATGCATCTTCGATTTGTTTGGAGACCCATAAACCTAACCCTTAAATCCTCCCTTCCTTTCTGTAGAAGACATTGTACCTTGCTTAGAAAGCAAACAAGCCTTATCTTTATAACTCTTCCAGAAAAGGGATTATTTGTTATGCAACCAACTCACAAAAAGATAGAAAAGATAGATCAATGCCTTAGAAATCAGCCTCTTCGAGGGGGCAACCTCCTTTACATTACACAAATGAACAATTTTTGGATGATACAAATGACAAGTCCTCCTTTTTATATATAGGAGTCTAAGGGGTCATAATATAATCAGAGCTGACATAACAATAATAATGTAAGTGCACAACAATAACAATAGTGGGCTTATATGGGGCACAATAATAACAATATGGGGACTACATGGACACAACAATATAATAAGAGTGTTGCACTAAAGGGGTTACACTAGTAGTATAGGGACCCAACATGCCCCTCTCCTTCAAAAAGTGTTATCCTCAACGCTTGAGTAGTTTTGGATGCTTCTGTATAAAATTCTCATCCTCCCATGTGGAATCTTCAGCAGGTAAGTTCTTCCACTTGATGAGATACTCTAAAATTGATCGATTTCATAAAGATCGATTTCTTGTTTTTGTGACTACTTCCAATTCCAATATGATTTTCCTTCCTCGTCAAGTTCTGGCAATATTGTTTGAACTAGGATCTTCTCACCTATAACCTTCTTTAAGCATGAAACATGGAAAACTGGATGCACTCGAGAAGATGCAAAAAGCTCCAATTTGTATGCCATAGTACCAATCATTTGTAACACCTTGTACGGACTATAATACTTTGGTCATAATTTATTATCCTTCTTAGCTTGCTTGAGGGACATTTGTTTATATGGTTGTAGTCGTAGAAATACCTAGTTACCTACATCAAAACTTCTTTTGTTGCGATGTTGATCTACCTGTTGTTTCATTCTATTCTTCGCCAAAGTGGAGTTATCCTTTAAAAGTTGGAGAACTTGTTGTTGATGCTCAATGTGATCTCTCACTGCTTGAACTTTTTTCTTCTTGATATGCCCTTCTATCTTGAGAGTTTGAGGAGTGGTAATTCCTTCCAATGCATTACAAGATATGGTCAGAGATTCATTTCTTGATGCTCGATGTGATCTTTCACTTCTTGAACCTTTTTCTTCTTGATATGTCCTTCTATCTTGAGAGTTTGAGGAGTGGTAATTCTTGCCAATGCTTTACAAGATATGGTTGAATTCATTTATGCTTTCTCTGGGGTTGGTTCTTGGTGTATATCCTCTTCTTTTGATGTTTCTTGATCATTTCTTCCTCCTCTTCACAACCTATGTAAAATAATTTCTTCTTATGACCTTTAGTGTATTTGTTATCACAAATGTAACAAAGGCCTTTTTATCTTTTTTCTTCCAATTGTTTTGGTGTAAACCTTGTAGGTTGTGGGAGGCTAGGCACAAAAACACTTCCATATTTATATTTGTGAGTGGTAGGATTCCTTGTTTCCATAATTCCGCTTTCAATTTTTCTTGTCAACCTGAATGCCTTCTCCAATGAATCAGGTTCTCAAAGACAAACCTCATGTTGAATGTTATCCTTTAAATTCCTTATAAAGACATCAATCCTTTGCTTCTCTGGAATATCATTTACCCTTATATTCAATTTTTGGAAGTCCTCAATGTGCTTTGTCATTGAACCCTTTTGTTTGAGATTAATCAATTGGCTAAAGAAGGTGTTTCTCTTTGTATCTTCATAATGTGCTATCATTTCCTCCCTGAAAATTGACCAAGTGACAAGTGGTTTACGAGAACCGAACCCTCTATACCATAAAAATTGATTCGATTCTAAATATAAAGATGCAATATGTACCTATTGTAACAGTTGTACATCATGTAGATCAAAATATTGCTCCATCTGTAGTATCCAATTTATTGGATCCTTGCCATTAAACTTCCTCATATCGCCTTTTCTTGATTTTAGGAGCTCGATCTTGAAACGACTGTAACTCTGTAATTTCAAATCTCCAAGTTCTAAAATTGCATCCTATGGTAGCTCTCTAAGTCCTCTTTCTAACCCCACCAGTCTGATCAATATTGGATTCTTCAAAAAAGAATTATGCCAAATCTCCTACAATGACCTGATTATAGACTAGTTTAGTAGAGTGAACTTGTACAACCTGCCACATGTCACTGTTTCGACCTTCGAACCTGAAAACAATACACAGAAAAGTAAAGTTTGTCCTCTTTCTATAAATACTGACGAAATTTCAATCTGATGCTCAAACAGAAAGTTATGACAATTTTCCCAAGGTCACCTGTTTGGGATGTAATTCGGGAGCCTAAAGAAACCCTAAATTTCTTGGACTATATCTCTGAAAATATAGCGAAATAATATCTGAAATCTGGGCTTGAGCTTCACCAAGATTTCGGCACAAATGGGTTTTAATTTCAGAGTCTGAACCTTCGTATAAAAAAACTTATAGCGAAAATGCCACGATGACCTGTTTGAGATGGAATTCTAGAGCTTTTAAAACCCTAACTTCCTCAGATTATATCTCTGAAAATGTAGCGAGACAAGACCTGAAATTCGAACACGAGGTTCAGCGAGATTTCAACTCAAATGGGTTGTTTTTTTAGCTTCTGAAACATTGCAGAAAACAAGTTATAGCGAAAATGCCACGATGACCTGTTTGGAGCAACGAAACCCTAGAATCGAAAGCTCTAATACCAAATGTTATGAAACCAGCTCACAAAAAGATAGAAAAGATAGATCAATGCCTTAGAAATTAGCCTCCTCGAGGAGGCAACCTCCTTTACATTACACAAATGAACAATTCTTGGATGATACAAATGACAAGTCCTCCTTTCTATATATAGGAGTCTAAGGGGTCATAATATAATCAGAACCGACATAACAATAATGATGTAAGGGCACAACAATAACAATAGTGGGCTTCTGAACTTTAATAATCATAATAGTATTGATGGGAGGGATGAAGACCGCGGCGCGCTCTGAGGCAAACCGCAAGGGTTTCGGCTAGGGCAACTCGAAAACCCTACCCTCGCATCCTGCAGCATTCCGCAGCCACCTCACGATATTCCGACCGGGCCCGATTTTTCAGGGCACAACTGTCGCGGTCACTGTCATCCATGGAGCCGGTTAACGAAGACATGGAGACAGAGGAGGAACTCGATTACTCCGAGGACTTGCAAACGTCGCAAATTTTCCCTGACCGCCCCATTTTCGCTCCACCGCCTGAGGCTCCGGTTTCCCTGTTCTCTGGGTCGCACCCCACTCCTTCGGTTTCCATTCCGGTCCCCCCCCCCCTCTGGAACGCCTGAAGGCACTGTCACAACCGTATCACCTGGCCTGGATCTCCCCCCATTATCGCCGGGTACTCTCCGCTTCTTATCTTGTGTGATCCCTCCATCGCCGCCTTTTGAATCACGACCCCCATCCACTTCCTTTCCAGCGCCGCCCTCCACATCACAGGCTCCTCCATCATCATCGGGCTTTTCCGCGCATCTGAACTCACCCTCAGGGTGCTTCGAAACCCCTGCGGTCAAAGTCGGCTCTTCTAGGGAAAATCCGCTAGATAGCCTCCCGGATCCCCTGATACATCACCCTTCCGCTCCGAGATCGGGTAAAAAGAGAACCAAGTGCGTAAAATCTACCTCGAAGGGCATTGCCATTTGGTTTAGTGAAGCCACTACCATCGCGGAGACCGCAGTCATGGCCAATACAATTCTGGTAGGTCATGTCCGGGGCCGTGCCTACTCTGCTACCAGGTTAACCCAATGGGTTAAAGAAATTTGGGGTGGGATCTTAATGGAGCTTCCCGAAGTACAGGTCCTCTCTCGGGGCTGGTTTGCCCTACATTTCGCCAAGGAGAATTACACAGATCTGGTTCTTGCAAAATTCTGGCACATCGAGATGGCACTGGTATTGCTCAAACGCTGGAGTCCCCTGTTCAATCCGGAGAGAGAACAGATTGGTGCAGGGCCACTATGGGTTCGGTTGCCGAGTTTACCCCTTCAATACAAGAACGAAGAGACATTCATCCGCATTGGCAACGCTCTGGGCACTTACCTCGACCACAATCGAACATTTGTAGAGTCCAGAAACCGAACCCTAGCTCAGATCATGGTGCACCTGGATACTAGGGAGGGCCTGGAAGAAAAGATCACACTTCACTGTGGGAGGTATACTCGCGTCCAGATCCTTGATTATGAAGGCGTACCTTTCAAATGTCGCCGCTGTCACCGGGTCGGGCACGTCTTTAAGGACTGTCCGCTCAACCAGAAATGTGCAGATGCTACTGATGCCTCCATTCCCACCCCGCGAGCTTCTTCTCCGGCTGCACATCATGTTCCGGCGGCAAGCATCCCCAATGATACTGCTACAATGGCTCAGGGTACCTCACTTGGGCGTCCCTCTGCTCCTGTCACCAGATCCAAGGCGGTTACATCTACAGCATCTGAGGGCACTCCGGGTAACTCTCTATCTCCTCCATTGACTTTATTATCATCATCTCCGTTATCTACACCTTCATTATCTGCTGCTGTTTGTTCGATGCCATCAACCTCTATCATTGCCCCTGTGATCACTTCCATGCTCCCCCCCTCATCACCTGCATCTTCCCTCTCGTCACCCAGGGGCACAAGCCATCCCTACTTCCTGCGGCCTCGTAATCAATCTCAGGGCTCGCAATCCTCACATATTGGTTTGGGCATTATTACACCTGGTCCTTCCTCCCTGCCCTCGCGAGGGAGGAAATCTGATCTTACAAAGGCAATTCGGAGAGCCGGGGCAGAGGTAGCCACTGGAAGGCAATCCACCATAGATGGGGTACTTAGAGCGAAGAACACCCCGGGACACCTTCCACCATGAAGTGCCTTTCATTTAACTGCAGAGGCCTGGCTAGTGCCTCAAACAAACTAGCCCTTAAGAGACTGTATGAATCTTCTCCAGTTGATATCATGTTACTGCAAGAAACCCTAGGGCCTGCGGAATCCATTACGGCTGCACTATCCTCTATCTTTCCCGGTTGGCAATTCACAGCTATGGATTCTACAGGCCGATCGGGTGGTTTAGCCATTGGATTCAACCCTGCCACCATCAAAGCACAAGGTTCTTGGGGTGGACCTGGCTTTCTGGGGTTTGATCTTTTCTCTGCGGATTTGGGCACCACCCTTAGGGTTATCAATATATACGGGCCATGCCAGCAGCGAGAATCCTTCTGGAATAACCTTTTGGGATTATCTATTTTATCAGTCGAACACCTTATCATTGGGGGGGACCTAAATTTTTCCCTAGGTTATGGGGAATCATGGGGAGCCTCTGCACAAATAGACCCCTTGACAGCGTTCATGACAGACCTATTGGATAGGCATGACTTGAGTGATGTGCCCATGATCAAGCCTCTTCCCACCTGGAGGAACAGAAGGATCGGTGATGCAGCCCTAGCCCGCAGACTTGACAGATTCCTGATGAAGGGAACATTGCTACAAAGACTACATCATTTCAGACAATGGGTGGGGAATGGGGGTATATCTGACCACCATCCCATCTACTTAGAAATAAATGGCCAAAATAAAAAGCCAAAGGCACCATTTAAATTCAATCATGGTTGGCTTCAGGACCCTGCATATATCAAACTAGTATCGGATTTCTGGCCCTTACATCCGATAGACCGAGCTGACTCCCTGGCTAAGGGTTTCTGTGCGAATCTATTACAGCTCAAGGAGCTCTCGATCGAATGGGCTAGGAACAAATACAAGCAGGAGGTCTCTGATCTCTTACGTATAGAAGAGGAGCTCACCAACCTCACTGATGAAAGAGGGCTTGGATTCATATCGGAGACAGACAAATCACACCTTGTGGAGCTGGAAAACCAGAAGCAAAAGATCCTTAAGGAGAGGGAAGAATCTACTCGACTTCGTAGTAGAGCTATCTGGCTTAAGGCGGGGGATGACAATTCTCGCTTTTTTCATAATTATGCAAAAGGCAGAAAAGTCAGTAACACCATATGGAACCTCCCCATGCCTGAGGGTGGAGTGGCAGATACCTTCAATAAACTATCTCAGATGGGAACTGCACATTTCAGAAATCTATATAAACAACCCCCGGGCTCCAACCTTGCTGATATCATCAACATTGCAGGACATTTTCCCAGATTTGTGAATGCAGAGGAAGCCGAGAGTCTATTTGATCCTGTGTCCCTTGAAGAACTCGAGACCACTATCAAGTGGTTCAAAAAGGAACGAAGCCCGGGACCGGATGGATGGACCATCGAATTCTACATTGCCTTCTATGAGATGATCAAATCGGACCTCCTTCGGGTTGTAGAGGAATGCAGATTGTCTGGCTCCATGTATAACGCCATCAACTCCACCTTCATAGCCTTGATACCAAAGTCTGACTCCCCCTCCTCATTTGATGAGTACCGCCCCATCTCCCTCTGCAACGTTCTTTATAAAATTATCTCAAAAATCATTGCAAATCGCATGCGTCCCATTCTGTCTCGCCACATTGCCCCTCAACAATTCGCCTTCTTGGAAAATCGTCAGATACATGAAGCCATTGGGGTTGCACAGGAGGCCTTCCACTCCATATGGACAAAACAACATAAAGCCATCATCTTAAAAATTGATTTGGCCAAAGCCTTCGATAGGGTAAGCTGGTTATACATCAAAATGCTCCTTATTCATTTGGGCTTCCCTCATCAGTTCATCACATGGATTATGGCTTGTATCTCCACCCCATCCTTCAGTGTGTTGATAAATGGATCGGCTACACCTTTCTTCCATTCTGAGCGGGGTCTCAGACAGGGGTGTCCCCTGTCTCCTCTCCTCTTTCTTATAGTCATGGACAGTCTCAGTCGCCTCATTGAATCTGCTAAGAGAAATGGAGACTTCTGCGGCCTCAAAATATCAGATGACTGGTTCCTAACACATCTCCTATTCGTGGATGATGTTATGATCTTCTTAGATGGTAGTATCCGGGACTCGCGCTCCTTCTCAAAGATCATCACTCTTTTTTCATCAGCGACTGGGATGCTGGCAAATCATTCAAAGTCATCTATCATCCTTGCCAGAACCTCTGTAAATGAATCACATCTGGCTCGTCAGCTATTTCCTTACAGCCTACATCCCCTGGACCAGGGCCTAAAGTATTTGGGATTTTGGATCAAACCTATCAGTCCAAAAATAGCTGATTGGATCTGGCTGGTGGCCAAGTTGGAAAAGAGGTTAAACATTTGGAGCCACCGTTATCTCTCTCGAGCAGGAAGGCTGGTCCTGATTAAGGCTGTTTTGGAAGCCACCCCGGTCTTCTGGATGGCATTGGCATGGATCCCTCGCAGTATCCTATCTAGATTACAGCAAACCTGTAATAGGTACCTATGGAATGGGGCATCAGAGAAGCGCATATTCGCATGGATCGGATGGAAGAGGATCGCCATTCCCAAGAAATGGGGAGGATGGGGTCTCAAGGATCTCCCATCCTTTGCACAGGCTTTGGCTGCAAAGATGGGTTGGGGAAAATCTGTGGACTCACATGGTATACCATAAATACATATGGCCCCATCAGCTTATGGATTGGATTCGCCTCCCCTCTTGGCCCAAAACTGGGATCTCCTCAGTTTGGAAAGCACTCCTACATGTGTTACCCCTCATCAGAGAAAACTTGATTTGGAGAATCAATGATGGCACTCAGGTCAGGGTAGGGCTGGACCCTTGGAATGATAGTGGGGGCAGACACATCCTACCGGAAGCACTCATCCGGTACCTACACACTCGAGGGATCACTCGCATTGCAGACATTGCAAATCAGCAGAACACCTCCATATTTGAACAGTGTTGGAAAACTGCGGCCCAGATCAACATTCCGCCACAATGGCACCAAATTTGGCGGTCATACACCTCTGCTCTTACTGAAGCTCACACCAGAATCAAACAGGGTCCTGATGAGCTCATTTGGTATCCCTCTAAGCATGGTATCTACACCCCAAAAGACGGATATCTCTCCCTTATCTCTCACAAGATCCTGGATCACATCTCCTTTTGGTGGAATTCCATCTGGAAGCTCACGGCCCCTCCCAGACAAAAATTATTTTTTTGGTGCATTCTAAAGGGAATTGTCCCCACGGGCGATTACCTCATGCGCCGAGCTGTACATGGGCCATCTTGGTGCATCATATGCCAACAGGCTGCAGAAACCAGCATACATCTCTTCCTGAAATGCCCTACTCTGATCCACATCTGGCAGTCCATATCTTCAGACATACAATTATCGGGTAGATGGGAGGGCGAGGACATAAATCTTGTATGGGGAAATTGGTTCAATCAGCACCGAAACTCCAAACTTCAAAGCCTGCCAATTATCATCTGTTGGTACTATTGGCTTGCCCGGAATCGTATGACATTTGAAGATAAAGTAATACACTGGCCTCAGCTCATTGCAAAGATTATTGCTGTATTCAATGAAACACCAGAGCTTGCGCAGCCTAAGACACGCCGACTGCATGATCCGCCTCACATTGATCAAAACCATCCGTGGGCATTCTTTGATGGTGCTGCCCAACTGCAAGGCTGTGGGGGAGGCTTTCTACTCTATAAAAATGAACAGCATAACTACAAAGCCAAGCTGGGTCTAGGAGCTGGTTCAAATAACTTCGCAGAGCTCATCACCCTTCGCCATCTTCTACATTTTGCATTGAACCATGATTGCTTGCATCTGAACATATATGGAGACTCAAAGATTATCATAGATTGGTTCAACAATATCACCACATGTCATACACACTCAGCAGTATATTGGATGAAATTTTTATATTGAAGGCACAATTTACTGATATATCATGCCATCACATTTACAGGGAACACAACAACTGTGCCGACCAACTATCCAAGGAGGCCACGGCACTTCCCAGAGGCGAGTGGATGATACAGGAGCAGCGGGGCGACAATGCATACCAGTATTACCACCGTCCATACATAGATGCACAGTACCACAGGGCAGCCAGCCCATGATTACATGTTTTTGATCTGATATATATTTTTTGAACTGATTGAATAAAGCTGAAAATGAACACTACTGATAGCCCTACGTGGCAACATACATATATGACTACACAGAACATCGTAGAGATGTATTTTTGCTCTTTTTTGATATTGTACAGAAAACTACAGATACTGCTATTTTGGCAAAAACATACAGCATATACTATCCGCATCTACAACATGTAATTTTTTCCAATTAATGAAAAGATTATGATTTTTCCAGTGGAAAAAAAAAAAACAATAGTGGGCTTCTATGGGGCACAATAATAACAATATGGGGACTACATGGGCACAACAATATAATAAGGGGGTTGCACTAATAACACTAAGGGCTACACTAGTAGTATAGGGACCTAACATTATTAGGGTCACCCCCATCATCTAATTGACTTATCCTTCATCGGTGACTCCATAATATATTGGGTCTCCTCCCATCGGTGAAACTCTGTAAATATAAGGGAGCCTTAGCTGAGGTGACAATGTGCTAAGTCTCCATTTGTTGCCCTTGGCCTAGCATTTTCCCTTTAGGGATCCCCTTTAGGTCCCTTGCTAGTTTGAGTGGTAACAAGCCCTACTAATGTTATTTAAAGAGACCCCCATACCTCAAATTCACTCACCCTAATAACTGGTGGTAATGTTAAATTCTTCAATTTCCATCCTTTAACTTAAATTTTTAACATTACCATTAATTGTTTTAGGATGTTTAAGAGTGGTTCCAACCTCATTGGATTTCATATGGAAAAAGTAGAATTTAGATCTCAATCAAAATTCAATAGACTTAACAATTTTCAAGATTGGCGGGATTGCAATGTTTTCGTTGCATTTTGTCATGTATGAAGTTATGGAACTAGCATTTAATTAACAACACCAAGCCCTAGCCCATTTATGTCCCTCGATGTTGGTGGAATTGATTTTTGAACTCCTCTGTCATGACCTTAGTAAAAGTGTACCCATCACTCAAACAAAATCACTAATTTGACATGTTAAGATTCTTCTATCTTATTTTAATAGGGTGATATTGATAGTGAGGAAACCAATATAGGCAATGATTTTGATGATATGTAGTTATATGTTGTAGCATGATTTCTTTTTGGACTTTAGAGGCCTTTTAGAGCCTCTTTGTTGATATATTTTTAGCTCAGAGATGGATTGCACTTGGTACTATTTTGGCTATATGCACCCTTACTTGTTATATATATGAAAAAAATTGCACAACTAATGGTTTAGATTCATATGGAATATTTCATGTATTTCTTGGTTGACCAATGTTTTGGTCTGGGTTTTTCCAACTTTTTCCCAATTCTAATCCAATTCACATGTGCCTCCAAATGTCGCCTAGGAAGGGGAGAGCTCAAGGTGATGTCATGTGCCATGCTAGAAGTAATCCATTCACGTGTGAATATCATCCATAAAGAGCTCAGGCGTTGGAGAAAGGGAGCCCTAACCATGCTCATGTTAATCCATCCAAGTAACAAACCATTTGTAAGCAAGTTAGTGTGTGCCAAGAACTCTATGCCGTGATGAAGCTAGCCAAATGATCAAGCCAATACAATACCCAATTAGCCCCAAAGTGCTAGGCCATTCCATCAAGGTATCCTCATAGTCAATCATCTAGCAAGAAGTGGAGACCAGAACATCAAATGATCAAGTGTAATGCTATATATCAAGTAAAAGACCATCAAATCCTCTAGCACATCATCATCCAAGAAACCAAATGAACGCCCTAACCATGCAAAGCTCTTTGTGATGAAAATCACAAGGGGAGTGAAAAAATTGACTAGTATAGGCCTCATGCAAAATAAAGGGTAGCAAACCTAAATTGGCAACAAAGGTTACATGACATATGTCAAATATTAAGTGATAATGCAAGAATGTGGAACGGGACCCAACCAAATCTAAATAAAGGAATTACAACCTCACCGTGATCTCATTGCAAATGGACATCTGAAGATGAGGTGATACTTTGACTCCATCTCCTACAAGTGACATGGAGATGTAATCAAAGGAGGAGATAGTTACAAGACCTATCCAAGCGAAGAGGGTGCTAATGGGACTCGACCCAAAGTTGATAAGAGCCAACTTAAACTAAGGGAGGTCCTGAGGGTGTGCATCTAGTTCTTGAATGTATACATAGGTCAAACAATAAGGCCATCTCTCAGCTGCAAGAAGTGCTCAAAACAAAAATCAATCTTAGGGATGAGACCCTTAAGAGGTGCAACCCAAGTGACCTAAACATAATTTCTACAAATGTCCTCTTTGATTACATTGTTCAAGTCCTATTGTGGCCCAAAGCATCTAGGGAGTCCCTAAAAGGGAGGAGGTGGTCAAGAGAGATTGCCACAAACTAAAGTAACTTGCAGGCCTTACAAAACCAACAATAAACCAGCCCGGATAGGCTTGAAAAGGAAAGGAATTACGAGAAGTCAGCAACATAAGGTTATGTAGCCCTCCCCGAAGCAAAATCACTAGAATCCAAACTCTATGAAGTAAAGAGGCCAATCTGAAAATGGCCTGCAAGCATAGAGGATGTTCTTTAAACTCCACCAGGATGGACTGAGGAGAAATTCATTTGCACCTAATGATGTGTTGTAACATAAGGGATTGTACTTTATTCAACCCAGTTAGCTTGAAGCAAGCTACAGCTCCAAACCTCAGAGCCATAGAGGACATGGGTTGGATGATCATATCCAAAAGGTGCATCTTGGACATGATGTCTTAGAAGTAACTCCAGAAATACAATCCTCAAGAAAGGAAAGGGAGCCATATCACTCTCTGAATCAAGGCTGGAAAGCATGTCTCAAGTTGAAGAGAAAGTCTGAAAACAAAATCCCCAGATCGCTGTGCATCCTGGAGATCTCAATCTCTTTCCCATGGAAGACAAAGTAATAGGAAGAGAGAGCCGACATTGATGTACTGAAGATCATTGCCTTAGTTTTACTTATGTTAATTGTCAACTGTTGAAGGTCACAAAAACAGGAAACCGCATCAAGTTGTCTCTGTGATTCCACGGGAGAGGAGGCCAGGAAGATCACATCATCAGCAAAAAGAAGTGAAGAGATCAAAACATATGGAAAAGACAAACATCCTCGACCCAAAAGAGAAGAATTGTTATAGATGAGGATTCTAGGAGTAAAATAAATTCCATTATGATGGAATATAAATCATTATAACAATAATTAATATGAAAGATAAAGGATAAAGAACATGTTGTATTGTAGCCACAACAATGGGCTACAAATATACAAGACAATGACAGACAGCAAGTGGTACTTCAGAATTCATTATAAACAAAAGTACTATGAAATTATTAGGAATAACTGAGGTTTTCCCTAACCAAGTTCAAGTAAATTACATACCAAAGGGAATAATAGAATGAGTTGAACTAAATATGCACGGAGCAAGCACCAGCAAGTCTTATCCTCAAATATTAACAAGGAATGCCCTTCAAGGTATCTTCTGAGCAATTCATTTGGAATACAGCAAACTCCTTTTGGAAGTTCTTTTCAATAATTATTGTGCCCTAGAATTAGACAATAAAAATCTGATCTCAAATCAAGAAGCAATTAGTTCTATTATATATTGCCACTGTAAAAAGTTTCATGTTTATGAATTTTCTCGGCATGAGTTCCCAAAAAACTAGGTTATAAATTTAGTCCAAATGGAGTCAAAATATGACTTTAAAGTGTCACGAGGTGACTGTATCAACTAACACACATGAGGCAGATATCATTAATAACCCAAAGTTCCAAATGATAAGAATGGTCCATGTTTCAATCGTTTAGTAACCTTCCAGGTATTGAAAAGTAGCTTGATAGAGACCCTAGATTAAGGAATTTGAGCCATTCTTTGAAAGTACAGAACAGTATTTTGTGGCAAAGAGTTCCTCTATTATCATATGCTTAGTTGGTGATAGTGATGGTGAGATCTGAGTTGGTAGCATTAGATTTCTCCCAAGAACCTTTGAATCTGTTATACTTCTTTCACAGACTGAACTGCTAAAAACTCTGCTGCAGCAAACTGAAAAACAATATTTTTTACAGAACAATAAAATTCTTTAATTCAGGACAAACAAAATAGAAAGCCTGAAAAGAAACGCCCTTTGCCCTACCTCAGTCACAAGAGGATGGGGTCTCAACACAAACTCCTCAAGATCATCTCCCCTGTCAAAAGTTTTGGAGCAGTTTGGGCAGTCTGGAAATTGTAACATGAGTAATGATTTCTGTTGGGCATCAATGCTTAAAGCAGAAATAACAGTTCTGTTAGATAATAGCCCAAATCTTTGTCGTTCAGGTGGAAGCATATTATCCCTTGCAATCCTAGACAGATTAGTGTACAAAACTTTAAAATAATTATACTCTTCCTGAGTGCAAGAAGATCCATAAAACAAGGCATGACTTGAGGAATGATCACTCCCTTGCCAATTAGTCACTACAGTTGTATTTGTTTCTGTCCCAATTGTGTCATTACCACAACTTACCCAGTGTAAGCCATCTTTCCAAAGAGTTGCAGAACTTCCTTCACTAGTCTCACAAATTTCTTGTTCACTCACAAATCCATGGTTCTCAGTCTTCACTAATGGTGATTTAGGAGATGTTTTTGTGTTCTTGTCCCTCTTTAAATTCATTCCTACTGATTCAATGTTGTTGTCACTCTTAGGCTCCAACTGGCTTCCAACAGTTGACTTCTTTGCAACACTTCCATCTCTTTCCAAACCCTCCTCTGGCAAAGAAAGTGCGTAAGTTTTGTCAAACACTTAATTTTCATACTGCAGTAAAGAAATTACAGAAAATAATAATAAACTTTTTCATTTTTTGTGTTAAGGCACAAGCCTTACCTTGATTTAAATTTGTATGATTTGTTTTTGTGGTTGTTGAGAATCTAGTATTTTTGTTATCAGCAGCTAATATATTTGGGACCCATCCACAAATATCAAAAAGGAGCACTGCGTTGTCTGTTGACTGTACGAAAAACTCCAAATCTTCCAAAGTATTTAATTGTTTGAAGGGTAAATCACCAGAAGGAATTGACATAGCATGCCAAACAGAAGCTAATACAGTTTGAGCACTTAGTTTCCCAGTATACTTAAATGGCACAGCATCACGATAAAATACCAAATTCACTGCTTTGTCCCCTACCAATACATCTCCTAACATTTTCTCTACATTTCTATAGATTAACATCAACCTTAGCCTTTGGAATTGTGCATGCATATATTTCATGAGTTGCACTAGATCATTCCTGAGAGCTCTTGATTCTCCAGACCCTACAAAAAAAACAGGTTGCCAAATCAGTAAAGGTCAGCAAAAACCCTCATGAAGTGGATATTAAATATGGGGCATCTGCCTAAAATCAACTTAGTACAAACAGAAGATAAATTAATCCTGGAAAACAAAAGATAAGACAAAGGCACACAAAGACTAAGAATCTTTTACGTTGAGTTTGTGCAAACTGCTTTTGCCCAAGATGTGATGTACCATGAGAAGCCATTATTAAGTTATAAGAAAAGAGACAAACCCAAGTTGGATTTCATGATTATAATTATATATTGATATGATGTTGGATTTCACAATTATAATTATTAATGAAAAAAGGGGTGGCTCAATATAAAGCTAATTTTTAATTATTTAATGCCATTCAAACATCATAAAACATCAATGTCATACATTGAACAAGTAACACGAGATACATGTGGAAAATTGTTAAAATTTGGGTACCAGAGAACAAGTGGTTCCCTAAGGCTTTGATCTTTGGCCTAGAGAAAAGTGTCCAAATTTATTTTTTACTTTTTGACTTTATAAATAGTAAAGTCAGTTTAATTTAAAAGTGACTTTAGTGGTAAAGTTACATTCTAATTTAAAAGTGACTTTATAAGTGGTAAAGTTACATTCTACTTTAAAGGTGACTTTATTAAAGTGAATGAAGAATTAGAAAGTGAAAAAGTGACTATGGAAATAAAAGGCTAAGTGAGTGAATTAAAAAATAGAAAGTGAGAATTAAATGCACATTTAGTCTCATCCCTAGATCTAAATGAATCTCAGCCATTAAATCTTAGGGTAACCCAAAAGGTCATTAGAGAACAAAAGGAGAAGAGAATAGGAAAAGGTCAATTCATTCTTTCATGAACATTTGAAAGAAAAAGAAGAGAGAGCAAGGAGAAAATTTATGAGCAGTGAGGAAGTGAAGGAGAGCAACAAGAAGACATTTCAGCAAATCTAGACAATAGCATTTATTGGCACGCATCCCAAGGAAAAACCGTACAATAGGAGAAAGGCACAGAAATAAAGGAAATGGAATAAAAAGTTCTAGGCACATTTTTCGAGGCTGATCATACAGCATTTAATGATGTTTTATTGCTGTAAAACATTCTGTTTTGGATGTTTGCTGATTGGCATGATTTTCGAGGTGGAGTTCAAGCATAGAAATCGAGATAAGTTGTAATTTGTGGTTGCTGGAATTTTTACTGTATATTTCAATTTCTCTGTAAAAGCATTTTCAGAAATAAAGAAGAGCTCTCAAACTGGTTTTCCCCAAGAGTTGTAGGGAGTTTTTCCACGGTCACATTGACCAAAAATCACTGTGTTATTTTCTGTCTATAGCTGTCATAATTTTGCTGTGTTTTATTTCTACAATTTCAGCAATTGTGAAATCTCTAAATTTGTGTTTTCAAAAAATTATTGTCATTTCCAGATTTTAGAATTTTTATCACTGCTTGGATTTAAAACTAAATACATGGAGTGATAAAGAAAATTGATAATTGAAGTGGGGGTTGAAATTTCTTCATGGTATCAAAGCTTGGTTGGCTGAAAAGTGCATTTTGGGACAGCAAAGTGAAAATTACAGCACGTTGATTTTTACATAGAAGACAGAAACTTTTACCACAGATTTGAAAATTTCAATTTGGTAGGACAGTGAAACATGTCTTTGGGTTTGAGAGTTGAAGACAGGTTGGATGGGCAGAACAACTACAATGCATGGAAGAAAAGAATCGAGAGCATCTTTGAGGAAGCAAAAGTCTGGGGCATTATGGTAAATCATACACAGGACCCAGTAGTAGTACCTGCTAACCTTGTATAGTTGGCAGAGTTTAACAACAAGAATGCTAAGGCAAAAAGATTGATTCTGGAAATAATCAAAGACCATGTCATTCCTCATGTGAGAGGAAAGACTTATGCACATGAGATGTGGACAGCCTTGACCAGTCTTTACCAGAGCTCAAATGAAAACAAAAAATGGTCCTAAAGGAGAAATTGAAAGCCAATAAAATGGCTAAGATGGACAGTGTTACAACATACCTTACAAAGATCACTTCAGCGAGAGATGAGTTGGCATTCGTAAATGAAATTATTGCACCCACTGAGTTGGTGAGGATTGCTTTGTGTTAGTGCCTAAATCTACCTCAGGCTGAGAAATGTAGGATCTAGGGTAACATCAAACCACGCTTAACCTGGTAGCTAGCCTTACCAGGTTGGGAAAGGGCTCTCTCCTGTCAATCTCAGCAAAGATAATCAATGAGGCTTGAGATGACTTATGTGAAGACTGATTTTAGGCTAGGTATTTGTGCAAAAGAGTTTGATTAATTTTGATGATGTTTTGTTGGCTCAAATGGAAAGGCAGATTTTGGGTCTGAGGAATGAAGCTCAGTTTTGCAGAGATCTCGATGGGGCAAGGTAGACAGATGAATTGATACTTCAAATTGAATGAAATGGAGAGCTTTAGACAGATGAGGAGTTGAAGAGGGCAAGAAAACTTTATGGATCCTCTTCAAACCACTGAAAACATAAATAATAAGCAAACCCTAGGTAGAGCACTGCAATTTCAATCGATTCTACCTTTATCCTTGTTTGTTTTAGTTAAGATGGAACAAAAGAGAGAAAGTCATACATAAAACACATGTAAACTTACATTTACAGAAGGAAACACACTACCGAAGCAAAATGCCACATGAATCTCATAGAGTGTTGCAAACCATGGTCTATTCCTTAGCCAAAACTGCTGAAAAATGTATACAATGAAGCTCCAAGCTTTCTCAAAAGTCCAACCTTTGCTAATGACTGAAAATCACAAGATATAGGCAAACAACAACTCATCCTAGCCTCTAGGGGTCGAACTCATAAGTTTAGGAGCTGTTCCAACAAATTCTAAACTGAGAACTAAAAATTAGGCAACGGAACAGCTTGCCTCTACAAACTGTGGAACTGATTCATTCAGTTGCAAACAACTTTTTCGTGGATGAATCTACCTCTATGAGTGAAAATTTAGCATAATTACATCAAGATCCATCAAATTACATTAAATTACATCATGAGTTTGACATTTAGAAGGAGAAAAGTCAAACTGTCAAGAAACTAGGCCAAAAACAGAGTATTTTTTGTCAAACTGAACAAAATTTCCCCAATGCGTCACGTTGATTTCCCTATGCGTAGCGCCCTTTTGCAGCTACTTTTGGAGGCCTTCCTGGTGTCCAAATTTTCTACAAGTGTGCTTGTTGGAAAGGTCTGCCTATCTACTTTCCAGAACAAGTGGAATTTTTTAATTTGGCCTTCATTTGCCCCTCCAAAACTGAGTTCTCCCAACACTGCTTCCTATGTGTCCAAAAAGGGGTAGAAAGGTCATTTTTGGGGTGTTTTTGACCTTTTTGGGGGCTCAAAACTTATCAAAATTTCTTGGCCATTTGTGAGCATGCATATTTTTTCATGACAAATCCAAAAATATTGAGTTTTCATCAAAAGGAGACTCCCATCAAAAGTGAGCACCAGGTGGCGCGGTGCATTGGGCAGAAAAACCTGTGTTTTGGCTTAAAAATTCTAAAATTGCAAAAAGCGTCCCAAATTTTTTGAAATTTGGGCTGAGTGTTCTCCATTAAGTGCTATATTGATCCAAGGAAGCCTCAGCCAAGATCTGAAGTCTATCTTGCTCCTTTCGCTTCCTCGATGCCTTCTTCAACTTGACTTTCAAATTCCTGATTCTTGCCTTGCAACTTTTGTTTCTCGCCAAGTAATGGTAGGCCATGTGCCTCAACATAGTTTTCTCATTATTAGCTTTCTCTAGCATCCTTTCCCAAGTGCAAGTTTGTTCTCTCAAGCCAAGATTCCTGGTCATGTTCAATCTCTTGCTCATACCCATGATCACTGTCTATTTCCATTGTTTTCGTTTGGTTTTGAAAAATGTGGTTGTATATGGATGGTTTTGTGGATAACAATGTGAAAATATGGTGGAGGAATTAAATGGGTAGAGTGTATGGAAGAGAGTGTAAAAATGTATGTGTAAACAGAGTTTAGGGATGGGAGTAAGAGTTTTAGGGATGTGAGTAGGGTTTAGGGATATGGATAGGGTTTGGGGAGTGTAGTGTTTGGGAAATTATATGTGGAGAATGGGATTAAGGGGAAAATGTATGAGGAGAGTGGGATTAAGGAGATAGGGTATACAACCATTAGTGCAATGAAGAAAACTAGGGTTTCATCCTAGAAGCTAAGGTTTTAGGGTTTTAGGGATAGGGGAGTAGGATGAGTGGAAATGAGAGGGGAAATGGGAAATGAAATTAGTGAAATGTAGTGAAGGGGATGTGAAAGTGGTAAAGGGGAATAAGACAGAAAAAATGACAATTTTGCAAACCCTAGGGAGATTTTCAATGAAACTGTGCAAGGAGCTAGGATTTTAATATTTCCCTATTAAATCACCAAGAGGACCGAGACAAACTCATGCATTGAGCATATTGGAGTGTGAACTTACTTGGGCAATGAGGAATTTACAATTTTGGGAGCTTTGGTAGAAGATTTGAATGGATTTCAGGCTTTGCAGCCCAATGCGCCACACTGCCCCAATGCGTAGTGCCAGTTATAAAATTACACTGTAAATCACTACCCAATGCGTAACGCATTTTTGCAGGAGACTTTTGGAGGCTTTCCCGGTGTCCAAATTGGGCGCAGGATAGCTCGTTGGAAAGCTTATTGAATCTGTTTTCCAACCCAACTTGAATTTTTCAATTTGGAGTTCATTTACCTTGTCAAAAATCAAATCTCCCAAGACTGGTCAAAATGTGCAAAATGAGGCTGCCTCAAGGCAGAGTGCTGTTGCAGTCAACTTTTGAAAGTCTTCCTCAACTCCAAATTGAGCTCATGATAGCTCACTGGAAAGCTCTTTATGTCTAGTTATCATTTGACTCATCAAACAAGTCATTTGGCCAACCAAGCTAGGAGAAATCTTGATTTTCCGAAGGTCACTTTAGAGGTGCATCAATTCTCCTGAGGCAACTATATTTTTGACATTTCTCTAAAACCATGATACCTGTATAAAAAGTGAAGGAGTTGTTCTTCCTTGGCCTATTTTGGACAAAAACCTCTCTCATTTTTCCCAAATTCATCTTTTCTTGCTCAGAAAATATCATTGGAGTAAAGCCTATCCCGATGTGTGGAACAAGGGATTTGTCAAAATGAAGTGAAATGAAAGGGATAAAGAGCTTCTAAATTCTTGAGAAAATTTTGGGAAGTAGGGAGGGATGTTAGAAAGTAGGGGAAAGTAGAATTTCAAAGATTGAGTGAGGGGAAGGGGTCCAAAAAGGCAAAACACTGGCCTAGCTTAAAAAGTTGTAAAGTTGTAGCAACAAACTAGGGTTTGTGCGAAAATGAGGAATTTGAGGGATATCAGTGATGGAAAGTGTTTAATAAAGTACATTAAGGATAGGAGAAGATTTATGAACATCAGGATACAATTTTTGCTGATGATTTGACCATCCAAGAGAAATTACCTTCAAAACCCTAGGAGAGGGAAATGAACCTTACCTAGGCACAACTAAAGCATGAACAAGGTGTAAAATGACCCAGTGGAACTTGACATGATGATGACAACCCTCTAAATGATGGTACACCCCGTTGAATGGTGACATGGACCGACATTTGGACAACTTTGAAAGGAGTGAAAGCAAACCCTAGACCTAATACCTAGTGACCAAATTTTACTTGAAAACTCGCTAAAATGACAAAATTTGACCTTGACACCTTAAAATCACTTTGTAAGAGCATGTTTGATCACTGGAGAAAGGCTGCAAAGGCTGACACTAACATTGGCTCCGATGGGGATGGTAGCTCCTTGGAGGTGCCAAGAACCATAGATCTCTGGAAAGCAGACAGTGCCTCTTCCATTGGGCTACATGGAGTCAATAACTTCAGCGAACTAAAATCAATATCTTGACAACAAAACATCGAAACTCAAGACTTAAGACTCATAACTGAAATGAGTAAGACTAGCTCAAACTGAAACAAGACAGTCAAAAGCTGAAACTAGACATTCAGCAGCTGGAACTAGACATTCAGCGACTGGAACTAGACACTCAAAACTGACGAAAATGAAAAAAATGACTCAAGACTTACTTAACTGAAACAAGTACTTACAAAGCTTTTTAATGGCAGCAGACCATCGAAATTTGAGGGCTTCAAATCATGATGACAACCACCTGCCTACTGATGAAATATGTACAATCATGTGAAGTGGGCCTTCCAATGTAACCAATCTAGCAGATGGCTACATACTGAAATTCCACTCTTACTTTTCCCGAGCAAGTAGAACGATGTACATGTAGGCAACTCACAAAGACTGACACTAACATTGGCTCCAATGGGGATGGTAGCTCATTGGAGGTGCCAAGAACCATAGATCTCTGGAAAGCAGACAGTGCCTCTTCCATTGGGCTACATGGAGTCAATAACTTCAGCAAACTAAAATCAATATCTTGACAACAAAACATCGAAACTCAAGACTTAAGACTCATAACTGAAATGAGTAAGACTAGCTCAAACTGAAACAAGACAGTCAAAAGCTGAAACTAGACATTCAGCAGCTCGAACTAGACATTCAGCGACTGAAACTAGACACTCAAAACTGACGAAAATGAAAAAAATGACTCAAGACTTACTTAACTAAAACAAGTACTTACAAAGCTTTTTAATGGCAGCAGACCATCGAAATTTGAGGGCTTCAAATCATGGTGACAACCACCTGCCTACTGATGAAATATGTACAATCATGTGAAGTGGGCCTTCCAATGTAACCAATCTAGCAGATGGCTACATACTGAAATTCCGCTCTCACTTTTCCCGAGCAAGTAGAACAATGTACATGTAGGCAACTCACAATAACAACTGAAACCAAGGCATATGATAACGAACAAGACAACATTCATCTTCTCTAATGTTTGCAAAAGAATGTTGAAGGGATCTTGAAAATCCTGAACCACTAGTTCGTTTTGAGCTCTAGCAGAAAAAATACAAGTACTCCCTTCATTAGGATCTGAAAGAACAACTGATTGCCGAGTGATAGGAAGGCATGGAGAGGTATAAGCTTCTGCCATCTGAGTGTTAACTGTAAATTCCACGATCATGAGAAATTCTGACCTGTTGTCTCTCTCAGGCTCACATTCCTCAATTTCATGATCTAGGTCATTCTTAAACAGAAAACAATCTTCAAGATTATCAAACATGACAGCCTTATCATTTTCATGAAAGAGAATATTATCTGTTCGATGATCTATAAATCTAATTTCAAGACTATCATCATTTTCAAAAGAGGAAGAAGTTTCACAAACACTTTCTTGACCATGTGCACACTGTAGACCTACATTCGCTTGGGCTGTAACCTGACCTTTCAGGAGTCGATCTATCTCATCTTCAGACAGAGGAAATCATACTTTTTGCTTTCTTTTGCTCAAGCAATTATTGTCTTCTTGAAATAACATTTCAAAACATGAAAACCCTGAATGACAGTCCTCAATTCCCTGGTCTTCTGAAATTTGAAAACATTGTTGATCATCCTCATATGACATGGCAACCAAATTATCATTTACCATTGAATTATTGAAAGAATATTTTTCACTTACTTGAACAGAGATCTCATCTTGTTTTTCATAAAATGACTGGATTACCTCCTCATGAAGGCTTGGGTCAATAACTCTGTCTTCTTCATTCCAGATAATCTCAACAGCAGAGCTCTCCTTCATGGGATTCAAAACAAGGTTGTCTTCATCATCACGATCTGAATCTAGATCTAAAATAGCTGACTTGACTTTATCACATTCTGAAATTGAAACTTGACTTTCATGCATGTTGTCTTCTTCTATGGACAGATCTGAAATAAAACCTTCTCTTTCATCATTTTCCATTGTGCTAAGATCTTGATCCTGCTGCAAATTTTCCTGAGCATCTTGATGAGTATCTTCTCAGCTCTCTTTATGCTGCTGAAATGGATTTTCATACAGGGCCTCCATGACCTCATCATCCATGAAGTCATCATCTTCATAAACTTTCTCAAGATTTTCAATAAAACTATAAACATGTTTACAACAGTTATGAACTAAATTTAATGATGGATAAGATTCTTTATACCTTTCAAAGCTACATGGTATGAAAATCCTTTAAACAGTAAATACAAGCAGGCGGCAAACTTTCATACCAAGATCGGGCTTCACCTTCCAGAGTGGCCATGAATATCTTCATCAAGCAATCTTCAGGAAAATCAACCTTCAACTTGCGAATATGTATGTGAAATCTAACCAGATGTAAAACATCCTTCCTATCATCATCTTTAAACACACGCAGATTCCTTTGCCAATCTACCTTAGGAATTTTATTTGGAAAACCTGGAATGTGATCTCGGCTCATGGGAGCATACCTTCGATCCAGGGAAACCATTTTGATAACAATGAATTCACCAAGAAATTCTTCAAGCTACTAGTTTTTGAAGGGTAGAGTCGCCATAAAAATTCTGAACCTTGGGAATCTTTGACATTGGAGTCACCAGGTGAATGATTTCAGCCTTCCGATGTCTGATCGTTGTCCACCATCAACAATCAGATCTAACTTGATTCATGTACTGGGGCAATTTGCAAGTCAGATGTTTCGCTTATAAGACTAGACCGGAGATTGACTGAAGTTGCTTTTATCTACTTATGCACTCGCAAAGCAATGTGCAGTTCGAAGGCTTCCTGGCATAACTTCAGGCTCCGTCTGTAGTTTAAAAAACGAAGAACACTAACAAACAAACAATTTCTTCCCCAGTATGGTCGCCATTATGTTAGTGCCTAAATCTACCTCAGGCTAAGAAAGGTATGATCTAGGGTAACATCAAACCACACTTAACCTGGTAGCTAGCCCTACCAGGTCGGGAGAGAGCTCTCTCTTGTCAATCTCAACAAAGATGATCAATGAGGCTTGAGATGACTTATGTGAAAACTGATTTTAGACTAGGTATTTGTGCAAAAGAGTTTGATTAATTTTGATGATGTTTTGTTGGCTCAAATGGAAAGGCAGATTTTGGGTCTGAGGAATGAGGCTCAGTTTTGCAAAGATCTCAATGGGGCAAGGTAGACAAATGATTTGATACTTCAAATTGAATGAAATGGAGAGCTTTAGATAGATAAGGAGTTGAAGAGGGCAAGAAAACCTCAGGGATCCTCTTCAAATCGCTGAAAACATAAATAACTAACCAAACCCTAGGTAGAACACTGCAATTTCAATGGATTCTACCTTTATCCTTGTTTGTTTTAGTTAAGATGAAACAAAAGAGAGAATAGCATATATAAAACACATGTAAACTTACAATTACAGAAGGAAACACACTACCAAAGCAAAATGCCACATGAATCCCATAGAGTGTTGCAAACCCTGGTCTATTTTTTAGCCAAAACTGTTGAAAAATATATACAATGAAGCTCCAAGCTTTCTCAAAAGTCCAACCTTTGCTAATGACTGAAAAATCACAAGATAGAGGCAAACAACAACTCATCCTAGCCTCTAGGAGTCGAACTCATAAGTTTAGGAGCTATTCCAACAAATTCTAAACTGAGAACTAAAAATTAGGCAATGGAACAGCTTGCCTCTACAAACTAGGGAACTGATTCATTCAGTTGCAAACTACATTTTCATGGATGAATCTACCTCTATGAGTGAAAATTTAGCATAATTACATCAGGATCCATCGAATTATATTAAATTACATCATGAGTTTGACATTTAGAAGGAGAAAAATCACACTGTCAAGAAACTAGGCAAAAAACAGAGTATTGTTTGTCAAACTGAACAAAATTTCCCCAATGCACCGCGCTGATTTCCCTATGCGTAGCGCCTTTTTGTAGCTGCTTTTGGAGGCCTTCCTGGTGTCCAAATTTGCTCCAAGTGTGCTTGTTGGAAAGGTCTGCCTATCTACTTTCCAGAACAAATGGAATTTTTTAATTTGGCCTCCATTTGCCCCTCCAAACCTAAGTTCTCCCAACACTGCTTCCTATGTGTCCAAAAAGGGGCATAAAGGTCATTTTTGGGGTGTTTTTGACCTTTTTGGGGGCTCAAAACCTATCAAAATTTCTTGGCCATTTGTGAGCATGCATATTTTTTCATGACAAATCCAAAAATGTTGAGTTTCCATCAAAAGGAGACCCCCATCAAAAGCGAGCACCTGGTGGCGCAGCGCATTGGGCAGAAAAACCTGTGTTTTGGCCTAAAAATTCCAATATTGCAAAAAGTGTCCCAAATTTTTTGAAATTTGAGCTGAGTGTTCTCCATTAAGTGCTATGTTGGGCCAATGAAGCCTCAGCCAAGATCTGAAGTCTATCTTGCTCCTTTCGCTTCCTCAATGCCTTCTTCCACTTGGCCTTCAAATTCTTGATTCTTGCCTTGCAACTTTGGTTTCTCGCCAAGAAATGGTAGGCCATGTGCCTCAACATAGTTTTCTCATTGTTGGCTTTCTCTAGCATCCTTCCCCAAGTGCAATTTTGTTCTCTCAAGCCAATATTCTCGGTCATGTTCAATCTCTTGCTCATACCCATGATCACTGTCTTTTTCCATTGTTTTCCTTTGGTTTTGAAAAATGTGGTTGTATATGGATGGTTTTGTGGATAACAGTGTGAAAATATGGTGGAGGAATGAAATGGGTAGAGTGTATGGAAGAGAGTGTAAAACTGTATGTGTGAACAGAGTTTAGGGATGGGAGTAAGCGTTTTAGGGATGTGAGTAGAGTTTAGGGATATGGATAGGGTTTCGGGAGTGTAGCATTTGGGAAATTATATGTGGAGAATGGGATTAAGGGGAAAATGTATGGAGGAAGTGGGATTAAGTGGATAGGGTATACAACCATTAGTGCAATGAAAAAAACTAGGGTTTCATCCTAGAAGCTAGGTTTTAGGGTTTTGGGGATAGGGGAGTAGGATGAGTGGAAATGAGAAGGGAAATGGGAAATGAAATTAGTGAAATGTAGTGAAAGGGATGTGAAAGTGGTAGAGGGGAATAAGACAGCAAAAAATGGCAATTTTGCAAACCCTAGGCAGATTTTCAATGAAACTGTGCAAGGAGCTAGGGTTTTAATATTTCCCTATTAAATCACCAAGAGGACTAAGACAAACTCATGCATTGAGCATATTGGAGTGTGAACTTACTTGGGCAATGAGGAATTTCAATTTTGGAAGATTTGGTAGAAGATTTGAATGGATTTCAGGCTTTGTAGCCCAATGCGCCACGCTGCCCCAATGCGTAGCGCCAGTTATAAAATTACACTGTAAATCACTGCCCAATACGTAGCGTTGGCTCAATGCATAGCGCCTTTTTGCAGGAGACTTTTGGAGGCCTTCCCGGTGTCCAAATTGGGCGCAGGATAGCTCGTTGGAAAGCTTATTGAATCTACTTTCCAACCCAACTTGAATTTTTCAATTTGGAGTTCATTTGCCTTGTCAAAAATCAAATCTCCCAAAACTAGTCAAAATGTGCAAAATGAGGCTACTTCAAGGCAGAGTGTTGTTGCAATCAACTTTTGAAAGTCTTCCTCAACTCCAAATTGAGCTCATGATAACTCATTGGAAAGATCTTTGTGTCTAGTTATCATTTGACTCAACAAACAAGTCATTTGGCCAACCAAGCTATGAGAAATCTTGATTTTCCCAAGGTCACTTTAGAGGTGCATCAATTCTCCTTAGGCAACTGTATTTTTGACATTTCTCTAAAACCATGACACCTGTGTAAAAAGTGAAGGAGGATGTTCTTCCTTGGCCTATTTTGGACAAAAACCTCTCTCAGTTTTCCCAAATTCATCTTTTCTTTGCTCAAAAACATCATTGGAGTAAAACTTATCCCGATGTGTGGAATAAGGGATTTGTCGAAATGAAGTGAAATGAAGGGGATAAGGAGCTTCTAAATTCTTGAGAAAATTTTGGGGAGTAAGGAGGGATGTTAGAAAGTAGGGGAAAGTGGAATTTCAAAGATTGAGTGAGGAGAAGGGGTCCAAAAGGGCAAAACACAGGCCTAGCCTAAAAAATTGTAAAGTTGTAGCAACAAACTAGGGTTTGTGCGAAAATGAGGAATTTGAGGGATATCAGTGATGGGAAGTGTTTAATAAGGTACATTAAGGATAGGGGAAGGTTTATGAACATCAGGATACAAGTTTTGTTGATGATTTGACCATCCAAGAGAAATTACCTTCAAAACCCTAGGAGAGGGAAATGAACCTTACCTAGGCACAACTAAAAGCATGAACAAGGTGTAAAATGACCCAGTGGAACTTGACATGATGATGACAACCCTCTAAATGATGGTACACTCTGCTGAATGGTGACATGGACCAACATTTGGACAACTTTGAAAGGAGTGAAAGCAAACCCTAAACCTAATACCTAGTGACCAAATTTTACTTGAAGATTCACTGAAATGACAAAATTTGACCTTGACACCTTAAAATCACTTTGTAAGAGCATGTTTGATCACTGGAGGAAGGCTGCAAAGACTGACACTAACACTTTGAATGGTCTTCTCAAGACTTGGGAGAATTTTGTGGATGGCATTGTTGCACGGGAAAACCATCCCGATTGGGAGAGGTGGTGAGGTGATTGCATTCAAAATGAGATCAGAAAGAACCATCTTGGGGTAGCCAAACATGTGGAGGAGGATGACAATGTGGCATTGTTAGCAAGAGGCAAGAAGGGCAGAGCAAAGAAGCAAGCTTCCGACAGTGGTGGCAAAAGCAAAGGTAGAGGCAAAGCAGCAGAACAAGGAGAAGGACTGTTCTAAAGTCAAATGTTGGAATTGTCAAAAGTTGGGACACTATGTTGTTGTGTGTCCGGAGAAGAAGAGCAAGAAAGGGAAAGACAAACCCATGGCAACTTCTACAGAGATAGAGAGCTTCTCAAAGAGATTTGATCAAGAGTTTGGGTTCATAGCTTGTGAGGCCACTAGTGCAGGATCACTTGCCATACAGGTTCAAAGGGAGTGTGCATTCCCCGCTACTAGCAGAACATCTTCTAGCATTTGGTATGTTGACAGTGGCGCTTCCCGCCACATGACAGGAGTCAGAGAGTACTTCTCACAGCTTTCAGAGGGTGATACTGATATGGAGGTAGTACTTGGTGATGACAGCATTGTTAGAGCAGTTGGTGTGGGGCCATTGACATTTGATAGGGGACCCAAACCTCCTTTGAAAGTGTCAGATGTTCTATATGTGCCTGGAATGAAGAAGAACCTGATATCCGTCTCAGTACTTGAGGATAGAGGGTATGATGTGTTGTTCAGGAGAAGGCAAGTGCTTATATATCCTACGGGAACTCCAACTTCTTCAGCTAGAGAGATTGGTGTGCGCCATGCCAAGGTGTACAAGTTCTCATTCCAGCCCCTGATGGCATTGAGTAGCAACACTCGAGACAGGACCGACAGCAGTTCTAGCAGTTCAGAGTTGTTTGAGATTTGGCACCGCAAGATGGGGCATATGTATCATGGGGCCTTGAGTACATTGAGGGAGATCACCACTGATGTGCCAGATTTCAGTTCTAAATATCTTGATGTGTGCAGACGATGTGCTATGGGGAAGTTTGCCAAATCCCCATTTCCCAGCAATGACAGCAAAGCAACCGTGATCCTTGACTTGATACATAACGATGTGAGTGGTCGCATGTCTCATGTATCATTAAGTGGCTATGAGTACTATGTTTTATTCATTGATGACCACTCCAGGAAGACCTAGATTTATTTCTTGAAGACCAAAAGTGAGGTCTTCAAGCGGTTTCAAGAGTTCAAAGCTCTTGTGGAGACCCAGACAGGTAGGAAGTTCAAGGTCCTCAGGTCGGACAATGGAGGGGAGTATACCCTTGGTGAGTTTGTTGATTTTTGTGCTGAGGCAGGCATTACGAGGGAGTTCACAGTTCCTTACTACCCCCAGTAGAATGGGGTTACAGAGAGGAAGAACAGATCCATTGCAGGGGCTACCAAAGCCATGCTTCACGATCAGGGGTTACCTTAATTTTTGTGGGCAGAGGCCTGCAACACTGCTATGTACTTGTAGAACAGGGGTCCACATTGTGCCTTGGGGAATGTGACTCTGGAGGAGGCTTTTTCTGGGAAGAAGCCTGATGTTGGGCACTTTCGTATCTTTGGGTGCCTTACATATTCCTATGCCCCCAAGTAGAACAGGACCAAGCTAGAGCCTGCTGCAGACAAGGGTATCTTTTTCGGTTAAAGCTTATCGAATTTATATTCCCGCGCAGAGGAAAGTGGTTGTTAGGCGGGATGTGAAGTTCGAGGAGGAGAGAGCTTTCAGGAGGTCACGAGAGTTAGAGTATCCAGAGTCACCAGACCCTCAGGAGCAGGTGAGTCAGTCACAGGGATCCAGTGGTCAGGGATCAGGAGGTACGTCGATTATAGTGTCAGGTCCATCAATGAGCAATGGCTCTCAAAGTCAGGTGGGTGGTTCTTCGGGCAGCATGCAGGGCAGTCCGCAGAACAATTCACGGGGCAGTCCACTAATGGACAGTTTGCACAGCACTTCAGCATCTACAACCACATGTTCAAGCATGAGGTCAGTGGACAGACCTTCAAGAGTTCAGACTTCTGATGATGATGAGGATTCTTTCACTTTGGTGGGAGAAGTATGCTCAGGGAAGAGGAAACCCAAGTAGCTTCAAGATACCTTGCACGAGGCCACATCAATTGTTGGGCCAAAGAGACAAGTTAGAGAGAGTAAACCACCTGAGCGATTTTGTAGTTACATGGCATTAGTAACAAGCATTGTTGACTCTGAGCCTTTTAGTTATGAGGAGGCAGCCAACCAGCAGGTCTGGAGAGAGGCCATGATGGAGGAGTATTCTTCTATTATGAAGAACGATGTTTGGGAGGTAGTGCCGAGGCCTGAAGGTAAATCAGTTGTTACTTCCAAATGGCTCTACAAGATAAAGCATGCTGCAGATGGCAACATCAAGAAGTTCAAGGCTCGATTTGTGGCGAGAGGGTTCTCAGGTAGAGGGAGTTTACTATGAAAAATGAAAATATTTCAAAAAAACATACAATGTAAGGAAAAAGAAAATCTAAATCAAATTTTTTAAGTTAAAAAAATAATATATATATATATATATATATAAAAATAATTAGCAAAAAAAATTAAAAAAATTAATCAAAAACACTGAGAAAAACTAAATTTAAAAAATTAAAAAACATTTTAAAAAAAAAATTAAAATTAAAAATTAAAAAAAATCCTGGCCACACAACCCCGCCCTTGCTCCCCGCACACCCCACCCGACTCACATCCTCTGTCGTCCCTCCACACCCGGCGCACCCCACCTCTCCCACACCTCCTCGCCCACACCACCCCGCCCTCACTCCTGCACCTCCCCACTCCTCCCTCCCTGCTACCACACCCTCCCTCCATCCACACCTTGTCATCCGCCTCCCTCCCTGCCGCCCCACCCCGCCCGCCCTCCCTCCTGCCCACTCTGTGACTCACCTAGCCCGAAGTGGCGAGGGGCCGATTCCGGGAATCCGCCCCTCGCTACCCTTTCGCTCTCGTAGCTCGGTATACATCTATTCGCTCCAATATATCGATAGCAGCAAAGATGGGTTGGAAGATCCACCAGATGGATGTGAAGACCGCATTTCTCAATGGCTTCATCCAAGAGGAGGTTTATATTGAGCAGCCACATGGCTTTGAGGTGCATGGGAAGGAGTCCCATGTATGCAGATTGAAAAAGGCACTTTATGGCCTGAAGCAAGCTCCTAGAGCTTGGTACTCAAGGATTTGATACATACTTGCAGCAGTTGGGTTTCACAAAGAGTGAGGTTGATCTGAATCTATACTTCATTGTGGTGGGTGAGGAGCCTCTCATTCTGGTGTTGTATGTTGATGACTTGATCATCACTGGTGCAGAGAGACTCATTGAGGGCTGCAAGAGAGATCTTGCTTCAGAGTTTGAAATGAAGGATATCGGCTTGATGCAATATTTTCTGGGATTGGAGGTGTGGCAGGAGGAGGGGAATTTCTTCCTGGGACAAGGGAAGTACATTGTGGATATTCTTAGCAGATTTCACATGGAGGACTGCAAACCCATGTCTACACCTATGATCACTAACTGGAAGAAGCTTCATGCTTCTGATTCCGAGTTGGTGGATCCTACTCTATATAGACAATTGATTGGTTGTTTGATGTATTTGGTCAACACTCGACCAGATATATGTTTTGCAGTTAACACTATGAGTCAGTTCATGTGTGAGCCCATGAGAGTGCATTGGGTGGCTGCAAAACATTCTTCGTTACTCGCAGGGGACTGTGGATTTTGGTCTAGATTATAGACAGGGTAATGGAGTGAGACTGGCAGGCTACACGGATTCAGATTGGGCAAGTTGTGCTTCAGATAGGAAGAGTACTTCCAGGTGTTGTTTTGGGTTGGGTTCGGCAGTTGTGTCGTGGATCAGCCAGAAACAACAGTCAGTTGCATTGAGCTCAGTTGAGGTAGAGTATATGGCTGTTAGTTTGGCTAGTTGTGAGGCCATATGGCTTCGCAAGATGTTGTTTGGTCTATTTGGTCAAGCATTGAGACCTTCAGTAATTTACCGTGATAATCAGAGTTGCATAAAACTCACAAAGAATCTAGTTTTTCATGACAGGTCAAAACATATTGAGATCAAGTATCACTTCATTAGAGACTATGTCCAAAATGGAGCTGTCAAGCTTGAGTACATTTCTACAAATGAGCAGGTAGCGGACATTTTCACCAAAGCCTTACCACAGGGCAAGCATGTATACTTCAGAAACAAGATGGGAGTGGTGAGGAACACTTTCCTCAGTAAAAGGGAGTATTAAAATTTGGGTACCAGAGGAAAGTGGTTCCCTAAGGCTTTGATCTTTGGCCTAGGGAAAAGTGTCCAAATTTATTTTTTACTTTTCTCCTAAATTGACTTTATAAGTGCTAAAGTCAATTTAATTTAGAAGTGACTTTATAAGTGGTAAAGTTACATTCTACTTTAAAGGTGACTTTATTAAAGTGAATGAAGAATTAGAAAGTGAAAAAGTGACTATGGAAATAAAAGGCTAAGTGGATCTTTATTTAAGTGGGTGAGTTATAAAATTGAAAGTGAAAATTAAATGCACATTTATTCTCATCCCTACATCTAAATGAATCTCAGCCATTATATCTGAGGGTAATCCAAAAGGTCATTTAGAGAATAAAAGGAGAAGAGGAGGAAAAAATCAATTCATTTTTTCATGAACATTTGAGAGAAAGAGAAGAGAGAGCAAGGAGAAAATTTCTCAGCAATGAGGAAGTGAAGGAGAGCAACAAGAAGACATTTTAGCAAATCTAAGCAACAGCATTTATTGGCACGCATCCCAAGGAAAAATTGTACAACAGGATAAAGGCACAGAAATCGAGGAAGAGGGACAAGAAGTTCTAGGCACATTTTTTGAGGCTATTCGTACAGCATTTAACGTTGTTTTATTGCTGTAAAAATTTCTGTTTTGGCTGTTTGCTGAGTGGCATGATTTTCGAGGTGGAGTTCAAGCACGAAAATTGAGATAAGTTGTAACTTGTGGTTGCTGGAATTTTTACTGTGTATTTCAATTTCTCTGTAAAAGCGTTTTCAGAAATAAAGAAGAGCTCTCGATCTGGTTTTCCCCAAGAGTTGTAGGGGGTTTTTCCAGGGTCACATTGACCAAAAATCAATGTTATTTTCTGTGTGTGGCTGTCGTAATTTTGTTGTGTTTTATTTCTGCAATTTCAACAGTTGTGAAATCTCTAAATTTGTGTTTTCAGAAAATTATTGTCATTTCCAAATTTTAGAATTTTTATCATATTTGGATTTAAAACTAAATGCATGGAGTAATTAGAAAAACTGATAACCGGAGTGGGGGTTGAAATTTCTTCAAAAACTAATATGACACGTCCTCCTCACGTATTTCACGTGTTGGGCAAGACACATGGGTGACACATGTCTGACGCGAATTTGACTCATGTCATGTTCATAGGACACGAGTTTGACTAGTGTCGAACACAAGCCCTACTAGTGTCCTAAGATTTGGACGTGTGTCCAATGAAAAAAGCATCTTAAAATCGATTTATTGTCTCATTCTCATGCAATTCAGTCACAGGTTTGGAGCTCTCACAGGTTTTGGGGTACAACTAAGGGCAATTAACGAACGTTAGAAGGGATTCCAAGTGTTGGAAAGTAGATTTGTCCAGGCCCTACTAATGCTATGCAATTAAGTAAAAGTGACATTCTCCTATATCTTTCATTTTCATCATTTTCCTTAAATTTTTAACATTACTATTAATTGACTCAAGATGTTTGAGAATGGTCCTAACCTCATCTGATTTCATATGGAGAAAGTAGAGTTTTAGATCCCACTCAAAATCCAACAGACTTAATAGTTTTCAGGATTTCAAGATTGGGGGAATTGCAACGTTTCCATTGGAGTTTGTCATGTATGAGGGTATGGTACTAGCATTTAATCAAGAGTACCAAGTCCTCTATGTACTTTGATGTTGGTGGCATTGATTGTTGAACTTCTCTGTCATGACCCTAGTAAAAATGTACCCATCACTCAAATAGAATCTCGATTTGACATGTTAAGCTTTTTTAATCTTATTTTAATATTTAGAGGGTGATATTGATGATGAGGATTCCAATATACGCAATAATTTCGATGATATGTAGTACTAGTTATTTGTTGTAGTGTAATTTCTTTTGGACTCTACATGCCATTTGGGCCTCTTTGTTCATGAATTTTTGGTTAGGAGATGAATTGCACTCAATGTTATTTTGATTATATGCATTAGTTGTATGATGGAATTCGTGTCATCATGTAAATAGTTTTCATATTTTATGTGCAATTCACTAATTTGTTAAATTTTTTAATATATATTATATTTTCTAATATATAATATATAGTGTGTCCCATGTGTCATGTTCTGAGGGTCATCCTGTCATGTGTCGAATACTCGTATTTTCGTGTCCTCTGTGTCCCATGTCTTGGTGTCATCTGACTTTGATGGAAACCCTTGCGGGAAAAATCCACAAAACTTCTTTATATGAAAAGTTTTGTATACACAAACCTACTATTACATCAATTTGCACACACCAACCTACTGGAGACACCAATCCTTCTAGTTCAATCCCCTTTGCTTCTTTGTAGGTACAAACCTCCAAGAGACACCAATCCCCTCTATTTCTTTCTAGGCACCAACCTACAGGAGACACCAATTCTAGTTGCTGCAAAGGCACCAACCTACTTCATTGAGTCTACTTGCCTCTTCACAATATATGTTAGTTCAAGTTGTTTCTACTTTCACCAAGTCTACTTGTGGCTTCTATGATTCTATATTTACCAACTTTGTTTGTTTCTTCTACCTTCGCCAGGTTCACCTGTTGCTTCTTCCTTCACCAAGTGTACTTCTCCCAAAACTTGTTTCTTTTGGCTTCCTCCTAAAAATGATTTTGCACAGCATGCCATGTATCCAATTTTGCAAATCTAGTTTTGAAATTTCTACCACAGGTACCTAGAGATTTGTTTTTTGTCTCATCCAATTTTCACATTCTAAAACATCTCACAAAGAAAGTTTTAGAAAAAAGGCCATGCTAACTTATTTGAAGCATGTTTCAAGAGCATTCAGGGACACTAACTTCCTCCTATCATATCTCCGAAATTATAGCAAAACAAGGTCTAAAACTTCTATCACAGGTACCTTCAAGTCTCTTCTTTGTCTCCTCCTGATTTCAAATTTTGAAACATCACAAAAAGAAAGATATAGAAAAAATACCAATTTGACATGTTTGAATAAGAATTCAAGAGCATTCAAGAAACCTAACTTCTCTAGAGCATATATTTGAAATTATAGCACACCATGCTATGAAATTTGACCCACAGGTACATGATGATCTTCTATCTGTATCCTCCAAGTTTATAGTCTAAAACATCCAAGAACAAAAGCTATAGTTGTTGATTTTCCAGAGCAAGCAACACTGGTACAATTTTTCAAATTGATAACTACTTCTAATGATACAATTTGACTTCATTAGAGCATTCCAATCATTAAGCAATTATACATGAAAATTTTCAGCCATTAACTTCTTCAATAGAGCAAGAAAGATCACGGAAATCAGTAAGACAAGAGACACCAAAATTTAAGTCAATGACCACAGAAAAACCCACAAGGGAGAAAACCCAGCAAATCCTTCCTTATGAGAGAGAGTTCAATTCATCAAAATGTACATTAGAATATTCCAATCTCCTGAACTCAATGTTTTCCAAGTCAAATCAGTCAAATGAGAGAGATAGTCAATGTTGGTCCAAGTCAAAGTCTGCAACAGAGGGGGCTGAATTTTGGCCTGAGGCAACTGATCAAAGGGTCAAAATTCAACCTGCAATACACAATCACAGCTCCGTGAAAGTACAGATGTTGACTTGTGGTAAACCCTGGGTCAACGAGCCAAAACAGGAGCAAACCTTTGGTCAACTTTAGTCAATGATCCATTAAAAAACTCAGCCTCTAAAACAAGTCAAAATCTCAGTCCAACAGAAGCAAGAATACTTAAGTCAATACTAGTCAAAGACAGAAACAAGAATCAACACAAAAAATAATCCTCCTCTTCTCCTTGGCACATGTGGACTGTTCTTATTTTTGATCGAATGGATGAGATGTAATGTGCCAAATGAGGTCTATAAACTCCAATTTATGTGTGCTAGGAGGAGGGTTTTGACCTTGGGGTCAAACCCTTTCAATGAGTGGGGCCTTTTACCACACAATCTAGCAAGCCTTAAGGAGAGAAAGCCTATAGGTCAAAGAGCTAGACTAAGTGTTAACAATGGGGCAATGGCCCGCTGTCACCTCAGCCAATGTCACCTGCTCATTACAGACTTTCACCTAAGTTACACGAAATGGGGAAACGGGTACGAGTTTCCAAAACGAGCACGAGTACAAAACATGACCCCCCCCCAAATTTTGGAAACGGGGAAAACGCAATTATAATATATATATATATATAAATATATAATATATAGCATATATAAGCATTTAAGAAATATGCAATCATAAAGATATATGATACATTCTAATTTATTACATTATGATTAAATTGTCAATTGTTCATGCATAAAACTATAAGTCCTAAATTTACATCACATTTACTCATGAATGATCACATAATGAAAATAGAAATATCCAAAATCAGCCATGAGAAATTTCTAATTTCTTGTCTCGTGCTTGATTGGGCATCTCCTCCTACATAGTCGAATGACCTTAGTGCTCTTAGTGCTCTTGATTAAATACAAGTTTCATACCCTAGTACCCTACATGCTCTTGATTATTGGGAGTCTCCCATGCATAGATGGCTTGGTTCTCTTGATTACATACAAGTTTCATACCCTAGTACATGACAAAATCCAATGGAAACATTGCAATCCCCCCAATCCTGAAATCTTGAAAAACAAATAAATCCGCTGGATTTTGAGTGAGATCTAAAATTTTACTTTCTCCATATGAAATCCAATAAGGGTGAAACCACTCTCAAACATCCTCAGTCATTTCATGGTAATGTTAAAAATTTAAGTAAAAGTGATATTTTCCTTTATTTTTCATTTAGAATTTAACATTACCATGAACTGCATATCAACACTACGGCCATAGGTTTGAACATTCGTTTGCCCCACTCAAAAAAATCCTTTTTTTTATAACTTGAGAGACATCTAGAAGCACCTAGAGGATATTTGAGTCGCTCGATAAAAAATTAGAAGCAAAAAAATTAAAAAAAAAAAAAATACAAGAAAATGTCAAGTTACAAGAGGAAACTCCAATGTACGGCCCGGAAACTCGTACCATACGGGTTTGCCCATTTCCATTTCATTTCCGTACGAAAACGGACCTTGGACCCACGTTTCCTGCAACTTAGACTTTCACCGATGGGAGTCGTCCCAATAGAATGATAATCACCTCGTGATGGATCTTCTAAAGTTTATGGGTGCTAGGTGATAAGATAGGACCTCTCAAGGGAAACTATGTGTGATAATATGGCACTTCAAAGGTACGCCTGTTAATTTTTCACTGCTCTATGTTGTCTCAATTACTTTAATCAAATTCACTTATTCAATTAGCAATATTTTCAATAACAATTAATTCTTCTCTTAAATAATTCAGTAACTGAAGATAGAACACTAAATGCAAAGACAATAAGAGACAATCAACACATCAACAAGAGACATTGATTTAGTCAAAGACCAGGGAAAACCCCATAAGGGGGAAAACCCTTCGAAATTCTTCTTCTATTAGATTGTCATAAAATGTTCAGTAGAGAGTACAATGAGCCCAAATCCATAAACAATAATCAAAGTCAAAGTTTTGACTTGTCAACAACTCAACCAACCAATATCCACAATTATGAGCCAATAGTCAAATTGTTATGAATAAATAATAGGAAATAATGTAAAATAATGTAAATAACAATAATCATAAATAATGTTTAATTAGTAATTAGGTTGAAGAGTCATGTCTAAATGAGACATGACTCTCCATAAAGAAACACTTGCTTGGTATATAAGCAAGCCTCTCACTCTCATTGTATTATCTCATTCATACATTTAATATATAATATTGCATCCTCATGGACATCTTTATATTCCAAGTTGTTGGAATTTCTAAGTCTAACTGTTAGAAATCCTTCATGTACTTTCTGATTTATTTCTTCCTACTTGTTCTGTTACTTAACAAGTTGTTTACCATGTAAATACTGAAAGTAAATACAAGTACAGTCTCAACACATACAGACCATCAACTGAAGGAAAAACAAGCACACAAGTGACACCATTATTTTTGGACTAATGTCCCCGGAAAAACCCAATGCGGGAAAACCGATGCAGCTATCTGAGGGTTTTATTATTAAGTAGTTTTAGAATACAATCTGGGTGCCAGAAATGGCTCACCCAATAGAGAATGCCCTCGGTAGTAGTACCTCTCAGTCGGAGACAGATATCAGCCCCAATCTGCCCCACGAAATCTCCCATAGTTTTCTTGCACTGTTTTGGGCTGACTTTGACCAACATTTGAGGTCGAGTTGGAGGACTGTTGACTGAGCTCTTGAGGGACAGATTTTACCGTTGACTTGGGATTGGTTAGGGCACATTGACTGCTGTTGACCTTTCAGAATTACAGACTTTATGACAGTTGATTTGATTTGTGAAGTGAACAAAGTTCCTTCTTCAGATTAATTACTCTAGAAGACTTGGAGAGTCATGTCTCTCATGTTGGCCCTCCTCAAGCTCTGCGTAGCTCCTTGCTGCCTCTGGCTGTTTCTACGTGGCGTCTAGCTGGCTCTGCGTCAACCCTCACCCAGTGTCCGCACTGATGCTCCCAGTACTATCTTTGCCTCTCTGCTACTGTATTCATTGCCCCTCAGCTGCAACTTTGATCACTCCTTCAATTTCCTCAGTAAGTGCTGCCCCAGAAAATTGAATTCTTGATCAACACGATGTGTTCTCCAAGTGACCCTCAAGCCTCCTCTTATACTTTTCTCGTTGACATTTCAACGGCCAATATTAAGTCCCTAATCATCGACTAAAACTAAATCTGGCTTGATCCATGACTTTTGGACCATTCTAACTCAATTTTATATTAATTCACATTAATATTTTATTTTCCCTAAGTTTAGACTTAGGGACTCCATTTAAAAATATTAATTATTTTAATATCTCCCAAACTGGTTAGATTTTGCCCAAACCATTTCTGGGTATTGGAGATCTCATGTGCTTTAGCCTCTCCACCAATTTTCGTGGCTAGAGCACATCCGATTTTCAAATCAACACAAGTCTTTTGGAGTAATTAATCTGAAAAAGGAACTTTGTTCGCTTCACTTGGTATCAGAGCTTCGTCTGATCTGGCCTTTGGCCATCAACCTGTCATGAGCTATGTTGTCGTCATGATTCTAGCATTTCGCTACCAGTTTTGGAGTTTCTCCAGCATGTTGTTAAGCTTTTGGCCATTCTTAGAAGAAAAAAACAAACAAACAAACAAATTCAAAAAAATATATATAAATATGTTAAAAATAATAGAATAAAAAATAAAATAAATAATTATTATTAATTAAAAAATAAAAATAAAACATATATTTATTACAAAGCTATATAAAAGTACAAAAAAAGGGAAGAAAAAAATTATATATATAAAACAAAAATAAAGAGTAAAACCTGTGACAGCGGGTATTAACACCAACGCTGCCACAAACTAAATGACGGGGCGTCTACCGCTGACTGATGCCATACTGATACCACTGATCAACTCTTTCGTTGCTGCTCAACTCTCTTTTGTTGATGCTCGACCCCATACTCACTGCAATCACAACCCCTGACACCCATCATCTACTAGCCCTTCCCCAGTCTAGTATCTTCACGCTGCAACACGATATAAGGAAATGAAGAAAACATAATCAACACTGCAAGTTGAAAGCCCATCATCACTTCTACCAAACAATGTAATCCAGTGTACCAAGAAATTGCAGCTAGAAGATCAAGAGAATGACAAAATAGCCAAACTTCAACAAAACAAGAAAGTGTTACAACACAAACATAAAAATCTTATGGATATGCATTACAAGGAAGTAATGGAAAAGGATGAAGAAATATCTCGCCTCAAGGACCACATTGAAAAATTACTTGCACAAGTGAAGAAGACTAAGGTAACAGAAAGAACTCAAATAGCGCTTATCAGAACAAGAAGAGGAAACCTTACGTTTAAAGAGCCTTAGTAAAAAATTATTAGAACAAATCATAGATCTAAAAATGGAAAACTTAAAAGTCAAAACATTGAAAATAAGATTGATGAATCAGAAACCAAAAAACTTTTATGTTTGAGAACACATAATCAAAGTCTACTCGCTCAAATTAAGAAACTTAAGGATGATAAGAAAGCATTAAAAGACAAGTTAGAACAATTTACTCAAGGAGAAGTATTGAAATCTCCAGTCGTAACAGTGCAAGTGGAAGATAAGGGAACGAATACCGATCCAGTGAATATCATAACTCAAGAAGAATGCAAACTAGTTGAAAAAAAAACGCACATAGATGTTCCAATTCAAATGATAAACATCCCAAGTGAAGATTTTGTAACCAATTCAACAACATCGTCACCTAAAGTAAATCAAAAAAATTCCACACACTTTATAAAGGAATGTCAAACCAAAAAAGTTCCTTATTGGCATCTGAATCATGAAAGTAGACAACTCAACCATGCTACGTATCAGAACCATTCAGAACAAAAACAACAAACTGATGTTCCAGAGAATAATGATGTAACCTCAATCCAATCCTATGATGACAAGTCATTACAAAATTCCAGTGATCAGAATATTCCACAGAAGGTTAATCTAGGATGGTCCGATCCTTTCTCAGTGCGACAATTTTGTTTGTCACTTAGAGGATCATATCAACATGTATCAACAAAGATAATAGTTCCGAGACAGAAAGACATTTGAAGCCGAAAAAGAGATCAAGCCCCTTTCATTAACAAGCTTTGAGGACAAAGCTTTTTGAAGAGGAACGTAATGTTATGAATAAATACTAGGAAATAATGTAAAATAATGTAAATGATAATAATCATAAATAATGATTAATTAGTAATTAGGTTGAAGAGTCGTGTCTAAATGAGACATGACTTTCCATGAAGAGACACTTGCTTGGTATATAAGCAAGCCTCTCACTCTCATTGTATCATCTTATTCATACATTTAATATATAATATTGTATCCTCATGGATATCTTTATATTCCAAGTCTTCTAGAGTAATTAATCTAAAGGAACATTGTTCGCTTCACAAATCAGAGCAACTGACATAAAGTCTGTAATTCTAAAAGGTCAACAGCAGTCAATGTGCCCTAACCAATCCCAAGTCAACGGTCAAATCTGTCCATCAAGAGCTCAGTCAACAATCCTCCAACTTGACCTCAAATGTTGGTCAAAGTCGGCCCAAAACAGTCCAAGAAAACTCAGTGAAACTAGGTCAAAGGAGAGATATTTTCTGCAGTCAAAGTCTGCAATTTATCTTTGCGGTCAACCCAAGTCAAAGTGCCCAAATCACCTCCCTTTTTTTGCCAACAAACTCGACTTGCCAAAGTAGAAATGTGCCCAAGAGATTGAACTCCAAATTAGCTCCAAAACAAGTGGTCAATGTTGGTCAAAGTGCAAATGAATTTGAGAATTTCGGCCTCCTGAAAATGTCCTTCCTCCTACTCGCATGTGTGAAGAGAAGCACTTGTAATTTCAGATGTATGAAAACCCAAGGAGAGAGAGAGAGAAGTGTGTGATGAATGATGTCCAAATGACCTTGAGGTGTCCTTAATTTATAGGTGTTGGAGGAGGGCTAATTAGCCTCTAGGCCGATTCTATCAAATGTGACATTGTGAACTTCATTTCCAAAATACACTTTCCTTTATCCGAATCCAATGCTTCAAAGGTCAAATTTGGTCCTCTCAGAAAGAGAAATCTAGTCTAATCATTGGAATTTGTCAATAAGCTGCCAAATTAACACTCCCTTTCAGCAAAGGAGAAATTCCAATTGCATCATGTGATCATTGCAAATATCCTGTCATCAAATCATGCCCCATCTCTATACAACTCTAACTGTTGAAACATTCTTGAATCTAAGAAGAAGTATCATAGGGGAGCTACAGCTACCACCCTCTAAGGACAATGAGAAAGGTCTTATGGGACACTCTCACCTCATGTCTATGATAGTGGGGAAGGTCCTATGGGACACTCTCACCCCAAGTCATCTCATAGGGGAGCATACGGCTTCCACCCTATATCGAGAAATAGGTGAGATGCAAGTTACCAAGCAAGGATCACAACCATTCCATTATGCAATCAATAGGCAAGATACCACTTCCTATATAAGAGGTAAGGTTCACATCCATCCTGTTGCCTACCGATCTTCCCAACAATGACCCTCAAGACTCATGTGGTAGAACACCTGCATCATAATCTGAGTTTGGGTGAGATATCTGACTTACCAAAGGTAAGGATCACACACCCCCAAGCCTCCTCAACTCGTTGGCCAGACAGGGAGGGACAATCCCAACAAGTCCAGCTTGTGGGTATGATGCCAACTGGGGTATACTCTGCTAGACCAAGATAGGGGAACATACCCGACTTGTCAAAACGGACAAGAATCACACACACCCTATGGGTGACCAATAGGAGAGATACTCTATTGTCCAAAGATACCACAACCCCAGGGGCTAGGAGCCCTCAGCGCTCCATTGCCACCATGGGAGTTCAACCAAGGGGGGAAGAGTTATACTCAATGTTCTCAATCAACGAAGCCCCTTATCAGGAGGGATGACATTTGTCAGTCCAAGCTACTCTCTGAAGACCAAGAACCTCCCTTTCGGCAAAGCCTTGGTGAGAATATCCGCAATCTGTTCATTTGTCGATATGTGATGGAGTCTAACGGCTCCTCTCAGCACCATGTCTCGAATGTAATGATATATGATCTCTATATGCTTGGGTTTGTCATAAAATACAGGATTCTCTGCTAAGAAAATCCCACTCTTGTTGTCGCAATATATCACTTTAGTGTCTAGAACATGCACAAACAGATCTCCGAAGAGTTTCCTTAACCAAACTACTTCGCAACTGGCCATGCTAGCAGTAATATACTCAGCCTCGGCAGTACCCAAAGCTACAGACTTTTGTTCTTTCTCATCCAAGATATCATGGCAAATCTAAGGCCAAATCAACATTCATAAGTGCTCTTCCTGTCAATAATGTTTCCTGCACAATCAACATCGGTATATCCATGAAGTCTCACGTCTCCAGCAGAAGATCTCAGACCAAGGGTGATCGTCCCATGCAAGTATCTCAAAATGTGTTTGGCAGCAACCCAATGTGCATGGAGAGGCTCGATCATGAATTTACTCAACATATTTACTATTCACTGCATAGCATATGTCCAGACGAGTTTTCACAAGGAACATCAAAGCCCCAATCAATTGTCCATACTCAGATGGGTTCGCCAAATCGGGTCCTGTAGCTTCTCCACATAGCTTCTTGAAATTCATTTCCATCGGTGTGGGCAGGGACTTGCATTCTATCATTCCAAATCTCCCCAGCAACTTTGCAACGTATTTTCCTTGTGAAAGGAAAATCTCAATAGGCCTTTGCCACACCTCAAGGCCCAGGAAGTAGTGCATGAGTCCAAGGTCTTTCATCTCGAATTCAGAGGCCAGCTCCCTCTTACACTCGATCATCAGGGGCTCACTACCTGTCAAGAAAAGATTGTCAACATACAAAACTAAAATCAGTGGCATACCTTGGACCACCTTGAAGTAGAGGTTGGGATCGGGTCTGCTTATTGTGAATCCAAGCTTCACCAAGTAGCTATCTATGTAGGTGTACCATGCTCCAGGGGCTTGCTTCAAGCCATACAATGTCTTCTTCAACCCGCAAACATGTGTCTTTCGATCCTCTACTTCAAATCCCTGTGGCTGCTCAACGTAAACTTTCTCTTGTAACATGCCATGGAGGAATGTCGTTCTTACGTCCAATTGATGAAGGGTCCATCCTTGACTTGCAGCAAGAGCAACTATCGAACGAATGGTGGTGTATGTTGCGAATACAAAGACAGGGCAATCAGTATTTCCCTTTTCTTTTCAATTGGTTAGTTCATTTAGCATTCAAAGTATTAATGACAGGATATAAACAAACATCACATCAACAAAGTGCTCAAGATTTGGATTTAATCAAAGCCCTGTTATGTATGAATGTACATACAACATTTTCCAGAGAAATCTGGAAGGACATATAAGACTCCCAAGGTTTACCAGTCAAGCTGGATGGAAGCAAAAGCTTACTACAGGATTGGGTTCCCGTACCAGGGATAATAGCCCAAGTACAATGAAATGCTCCTGGAAGCTCTACTACTGTTGTCTATGTCATTTATCGCTGCTGCTGCTGCAATCACTGCTACTCACTGCCTTTTCTACAAAACTCTCTGCTACTGCCCATACACATCATCAAACCACTATTGCTGCCATTGTTGTCTCTTTGCTACTATTGTTGCCACCACTGTTGTTGCCACTAGTCACAGTTGTCTTTTAACCACTTATGTTAACTCTCAACTGCTACTGCTGCTGGTGCTACCATTGTCTCCACTACGGATGTCCATTATTGTCATTACTTCGACAACTAACCTCTGTCCACTTCTATCCCCTGTCAATTATTTCTTCAACTGTTACAAAAACATCATAGAGCCCAATCATGAATGTCTCAGTAAATGAACTCAGTCACTGCCACTATCTCTACTATCAAACTCACTGCTCATTGACACCATGGACCTGCAATCAAAAGTTGCTCAAGTGTTGTTCATACTTTGTTGTTTACTATGCTTCAATCAGTTTTTCAATTGCTTCCTAATGCTAGTTAATAATGCATTCAGCTGTTTAAGAAAAAACAAAACAGCTATGCAAGGTCACTTGCTCAGCTCATCATCAATTCTCACTTATAGAGCCCTTTTAAGTTTTCAGAGTTGACAAAAGAAATACACTAGAGTTACTTGTCTTTGAGTGTTGATTTGTGGTAGCATAGGATGTTCTCTAGCGATGAATTTGGTGGAGAGGTTGGGGCACATGAGATCTCCAATACCCAGAAAGGGTTTGGGCAGATTCTAAATAGTTTGGGCGATATTAAAATAATTAATAATTTTAATGGAGTCCCTAAGTCTAAACTTGGGGAAATTAAAATATTAATGTGGATTAATATAAAACTGTTTTAGAATGGTCCAAAAGACATGGATCAAGCCAGACCTAATCTTAGCGTTGATTAGGGACTTAATCTCGTCCGTTGATATGTCAACGAGAAAAGTATAAGAGGAGGCTTGAGGGTCACTTGGAGAGCACGCCAGAGTGATCAGTCATTCTATTCTCTAGAGCGGGGTTTGCTAAGAGAGATAGAATCAGTGATCGGGGTTGCAGCTGAGGGGCATTGAGTACAGAGAGATAGAGAGGCAGAGATAGTGTCGGGAAAGCAGCACAGGAGCCAGAGAGAGTGACGTAGTAGCAGCCAGGGCTCACGCAAAGGCAGCCAAGAGCTGTGTAGTGCTTCAGAGAGGCCAGCATTGCTGATGCAGAGGGCCAAAAGGCTGACACAGGGCCTCCTGAGGCTAATGCAGACCCATTCAGGGTGACGTAGGGCCAGCATTGGGTAGAGTGAGGCTAATGCAGTCCAAAAAGGCAGATGCTGGGGTTTCTGGGGCAGATTGGAGCTGAGGAGCTGCTAGAAGGTGTTTCCAGGGTTTCAACCAGAATATTTGTCTCAAACTGAGAGGTATTACTACCAAGGAAATTCTTTGTTGGGTAAGCCGGATTTGGCACCCATATTGTACTTTGATATTGCTTAATAAGAAAACCCTCAGATAGCCACATAGGTTTTCCCACATTGGATTTTTCCAGGAACATTGGCCCAAAAATAACTGTGTCATTTGGTATAATTGTTTCTGTTTCCTTCAGTTGTTGATCTATAATATGTTGAGCATGCACTAGTGTTTATTTTCAGTATTTACATTGTATATAACTTGTTAAGTAATGGAACAAGTAGGTAGGAATAAATGAGATAAAGTGCATGGAGGGTTTCTAACTAGTAGACTTAGAAACTTCAACATAGTATCAAAGCGTCGTTGCAAATCACAGGAGAACTAAGGACTTCAACCGAGCGGAGCAATAGCAGTAGAAAACAGTTGTCTCGAGGTGATAGAAGTTGTTTCTAGCAAGGCAGCAACCAGGGAAGGGTGACACAGTGCCTGCATCATCAAGGGTGAGCCAGGAAGAGGTAGCACAGAGGCTAAGGAAGGCTAAGGGAGCCTCCTGCAGAGCCACGCAGAAGCTAGGAGGGCTAACGCAGTTGGTTGAGGAGGCCGGGTTGCTGGTGCAAGGATTGCGCAGAGCCTATGAGCTCTCACCCTCAGATTGTTGGGGTTTAGAAGGCTGCGGGAACATTGTAGAGTAGAGTTCATGAGGTACTGTAGTCAGAACAGACCTGACAAGGCAAGGTCAAGAGGAGGGAGTTGCTACCGAGGGTTTCTAACCAAGAAACCCGGATTAGTGGTGCAGTTGCACAGACGATCAGAGTAGGGGGCATCTCAACATCAGCAAGAGGATTTCCAGGAGGGAAATTGAGACTCAAAGGGAGTCAAATCGAGAACTTCCAGGAAGGAAGTAGAAGAGCATCACAGCACTACACAGAGTAAGAGACCAGGACAGACTAGACGGAGCGTCGAACTTCACAGACTGGAAGGCCAGAATCTTATCCATACTTTACAATAATTGTGTCAAGAACTTCATCTTGAAGCTTATAGCTATCCCAGACGACCCAAATGATAACGACAAATACGAGGAGGCAATGGCGAGGTCCAAGAGCATCATCCTTGACGGGGCAAGGACCATGTAGTACCACACATTGCCGAGAAGGAAACATCATATGAGATGTGGGAGGCCCTCAAGAAATTGTACCAGCATACTTCTGTGCAGAGTAGAATGTTACTAGAGAATCAGTGGAGGTCGTATCAGATGAAGAAGGGGGAACCGATTGACACCTTCCTCGGAGGACTGAATGAGATCCGAGATCAGTTGACTGCTATAGAAGCCATGCCGGATCAGGAATTGATGGTGAAGACAACCCTAAATGTTGTCTCAGAAGACTGGGAGGTATTTGTCCAAAGTATACTGGGCAGAGGGACACTTCCACCTTGGGATGAGATGTGGGCGGCTCTTCGCCAAGAAGTCAAAGACAGGTAGTAGTAGCAAGGGGCTCAAAGTCAAACAAGAGGAGGAAGATGTTGCCCTAGCATCCGAGGGAATGCAGGAAAAGCGGAAGAAGAAGGATCTCTCCAAGATCAAGTGCTTCCACTGTGGAGAGTTGGTTCATTATGCGACCCAGTGTCCAAGGAAGAAGAGTAAGGGAGAGTCTTTCGAGACTAAGGCAGCGCCAGCAAGGGCAGAGAAGGAAGTGTTGACAAACGATGATTGTGCCATGAATGCACATGCACCACTTGAGCGGAAGTGGGGAGACATCGAGTTGTAGTCAGGTGGACTACAGGCGATGAGGGGCAGGATCCTCGAGGTACCCAGCCTCTTGGATTAGACCTTGCTACGGGAGCCCCCGAAGAGGAGTAACAAGACTGGCCGATGTGGGTAGAGATGGATGCGGATGGAGCAGCATAGAGAGCTACAGTGCAGGATTCCTGAGACAGCACGAGGATAGCAGGCTGCAGTAGTGCGAGAGGCACGAGCGTGTTGCACTAGTGCAGGATGGCACAGAGAAGTGTGCAACGGTGCGTGATGCAGGGAGTTGTTGCAACAGCGCAGAGGTCAGAGAGGGAGCAGTTGTCAACGGCATAGGGAGCTTCAGCATCAGGACGATCTCTAGCCCAACAAAGAGGTCAGAGTTGGGAGATCAGTTACTTACTTCTCAGTAACTGAGTTGCAGTGCAGCAGTGGGCAGCACGATGCAGCATGATGAGAGGAGTTGCAGTGCAGATGCAGTGTTGGGATAAAGGACCAACAACAGCACGGATGCAGAGGGAACTGTCGTACAAATGCAACAGTGGCAGTGGCAGAACCATGGGCAGCAATGCAGGATACAGCAGTGCAGAGGATGGTGGGTAGCAGGCCTAGCATCAGCACAAGGACCGATGTCGAATGATCAAAGTAATACTTAGGGAGTGTTGATTTGTGGTAGCATTGGATGTGCTCTAGCCACAAAATTTGGTGGAGAGGTTGGGGCACATGAAATCTCCAGTATGTAGAAAGGGTTTCGGCAGATTCTAAATAGTTTGGGAGATATTAAAATAATTAGTATTTTTAATGGAGTCCCTAAGTCTAAACTTAGGGAAATAAAAATATTAATGTGGATTAATATAAAATTGTTTTAGAATGGTCCAAAAGACATGGATACATCCAGATCTAATCTTAGCCGTTGATTAGGGACTTAATCTCGGTCGTTGATATGTCAATGAGAAAAGTATAAGAGGAGGCTTGAGAATCACTTGGAGAGCACACCAAAGTGATCAGTCATTCTATTCTCTAGAGCGGGGTTTGCTAAGAGAGATAGAATCAATGATTGGAGTTGCAACTGAGGGGCATTGAGTACAAAGAGACAGAGAGGCAGAGATAGTGCCGGGAGAGCAGTGCAGGAGCCAGAGAGAGTGACGTAGTAGCATCCAGTGCTCACACAAGGCCACGCAGAGGCAACCAAGAGCTGCATAATGCTTCAAAGAGGCCAGTGTTGCTGACGCAAAGGGCCAAAAGGCTGACGCAGGGCCTCCTGAGGCTGATGTAGACCCATTCAGGGTGACGCAAGGCCAGCGCTACGCAAAGTAAGGCTGACGCAATCCAGAAAGGCAGACGCTGGGGTTTCTGGGGCAGATTGGAGCTGAGGAGCTGCCGAAAGGTGTTTCAAGGGTTTCAGCCAAAATATTTGTATCAAACTGAGAGGTATTACTGCCAAGGAAATTCTCTGTTGGGTAAGCCGGATTTGGCACCCAGATTGTACTCTGATATTTCTTAATAAGAAAACCCTCGGATAGCTGCACAGGTTTTCCCACATTGGGTTTTTCCGAGGACATTGGTCCAAAAATAAAGGTGTCATTTGGTGTGATTGTTTATGTTTCCTTCAGTTGTTGATCTGTAATATGTTGAACATGCACTAGTGTTTAATTTCAGTATTTACATTGTAAATAACTTGTTAAGTAACGGAACAAGTAGGTAGGAATAAATCAAATAAAGTGCATGGAGGGTTTCTAACTGGTAGACTTAGAAACTTCAACATTGAGGATAGACACTTCTACTTCTCCTGTAATGAAACTTAGGCAGAGAATGATCTACAAAATGTCACAAGCTGCTACTGTCTTATTGCTTCAGTCAATGCTTATGACATTCACTCTATCACACATCCAGATCTTTGCATATGCATCCATACCCAATAGTCAAGTATCTCAACAAAATGTCTAAACTTGTCCAAATGCAATTCTTCACAGAATGCTATGTCACTTCAACTCAGTGATAAACTTCAGTTCTACTCCATGTTGCCAAATACAGATCAGATCCCACATATGGTAAGCATGTCAAGAAGTTGATGCCTCTACTCTTCATTTTTTCTTCTTGCCTAGCTCAGCCACAATCATCATTACTTTTGTATTTTGGAAGTCACACAGTCATAGGGTTATGTCACACTCATGACAACATTGTTGTGTCATGTCTGCCAATCATCATCTCCATTTAACACTGATGTAAATAATGATAAATATAAAGCCTTAAAAGGCTTATGGTTGTGTTGGTGTCCGAGTATGAATAACATATTCAACCCTTTCCTACATTAATTCATCAATTCGGGTGTGTACAACTTTCAAGGTAATGCGCAAGGTATATGCAGGGGCAAGGTTACAGCCTTGCATCAACCAAGGATTCGTGATTAAGAAATCAACACATCGTTGTAACAGGAATAGAAATTAAATCGCAGAACTTAAAAGGCATTCACAGCCATCTATATAGAGATCTGTAATAGCAATAAAGAAATAAACACAAGTAAAACAGCGTACATAAAAGAAAATACCCAACACCTGATCAGAAGAGTGGGCCTAGCTCTCTGATCAAGTGCTGTGTTAAATTACAGCTACAGATAGAACAGCAAAATTGCTTGTATTTTATTAATATGTGAAGAAGTTGTTACAATACATATCTCTGCGCGGCTAACCCTTTGCGCAGGAATAAAACCTCTTTTATACAATACATGGGTAATAGCATATTTCCCCAAAACCTAGCAACTAAATGCCCAAAATATACAGCGGTTTAAAACAGCACTAGTCGCTGAGAGAGCGAGAACATAAATGATCCAAAATAGGCTTGAAAATAGTTGTGAGTTGGTTATGTTGTCTCAGCGTTGCCGAACAGTTGTTGTGAATCGCGGAACTGCTGCTACATGTTGTGAAAGAGATACCTGTTCACCGGAATCTGCGGACATAACAAGTTTTAGTAGTTCACATAGGCAAAACCCTAGTGACTTTACTTCATCAATTACATATTCCAAGAGACATAAGAAAGGAGGGTTACCTCATAGGTTTATCATAATAAATGCATGTTAATTAGTGCAAAAAGGATGAAAGGATGGGTGAAAATGTGAGGAAAAGATAAGTAGATTTGGTGCCCAACATCTCCCCCCAACTAGCTTTCTGCATGCTCTCATTCCAGCACGCCGCCTCCGCAGGTCTGGGTTAGATTGGTTGTGATCCTCGTGGAACTGGGCAAGATCATATTCTTCTACCATGTCTGTTCTTGGGACCTTGTATCCCTCTGAGAGAAGGACTTCCTTCCACCAATCATCTGGTACATTATATGCTAGGATATAGTGTTATGTTGGCAACCAAATGACGGGGAACCTGAACCGAATTCCCATCCACCGTACCCCGCATGTTTGGACACATGCCACATATCCTGGCACCCGACTAAGTGCCCATGCAAAATTTGGTGCTCTAAAAGGTTCCCTATTCTGGACAGATGTGGGTGATATCATCCACCTTTTCTGGCAACTATCAAGGTCCTCATCTTGAAACGTGACTACTTGTTTGACACAAAGATCAATGCACCACCTCTGTGTCCTCAGCATCTGTTCTCTATTTCCCTCGATCTCTGAAAAGGTGGTGTGCTTATTGTACATGGTCACTAACCATTCGTGCTCTCCTCTCATCATAAGAGGCTTCGTGTTTTGATTTGACTCAAACGTCTTAGAAGCTTGTTGCCAATTTATCTGATTGAGAGTGTAGGAGGTAAAAGTCCTTAATGAATGTCCCCCACATATGGGACCAGATTAAATTCTTTGTCCGCACGCAAGAGGTATCCATGCGGATAGAGCTCACACATCAAGTGTTGGGTTGCTAAGTCATGGATTCTCATTATACGTAAAAAATGTACCCTGTCCTCGATTTCATGACTAATCTCCTTCTTAATGCTTTCCAAACAAAAGAACAGAAATCTCTCATGCAAGAACAAGGCATAGCTAGAAGCAGGAGGGTAACACGCCATTACCTCTTGTGCCAGGCTGAACATCTGTTTTTTGTCAACCTTCAATTCCTTCACTTGTGCTTCCAACAATTCTACCTTGAGTTGTTGCTTCGCATACCTCAGCCTTAATCTGTCCACGAGCTCTACATACACAAAGATAGCTTTGGACGACTGCTCCCGGGCTCTTTTTACCTCATTCTGGTAGCGGGCTGTGGTGGATTTTCACGTTTGAATCTCAGTTGTCAAGGAGAATTCACGGCCTTCAAACAATTGCTTGATAGGGTTTGTTTGAGTAGCAACAGAGGTCGTCGGCACATTGTCTACCTGTGTTTCTGCCTTGGCCACCATAGCTTTGGGCTCCTTAGCCCGTCGTTTATACTTCCTTACTTGTTTCATGAGTCGATGCACCTGCTTCCTCAACCTCCGAACCTCTATTTTCAACTGCATTGTATCCTTGAATTGTAGCTGGTATTTCTTCTTAAAGGGCGGCCTCCATTGCTCGCACAGTTCCATCCAGTGATGCGGGGGAGCGGCCCCCCCCCCCTTCGAACCCGCTCCCGGAGCGCGCTCCTGGCGGGAGCGGCTCGGGAGCGCGCTCCCCAAATCGCTCCCGAACGGGAGCGATTTTCGGGAGCGCGCTCCCTTAAAAAAATTTGCGCTCCCTGGTCTGTGAGGGAGCGTTTCAGGGAGCGATCGCTCCTGCGCTCCCGGAGCGCTTTTTAATGCCCGGGAGCGATAGGGGAGCGATCGCTCCCTGATCGCTCCCGGGCATTAAAAAACGCTCCGGGAGCGAATTTTAAATTTTCGGGAGCGGTTCGGCGGAAAAAAATTCCGCGGACCCGAAAATAACAAAAAATTGAACTTATTTTTTTGGTTTTATAAGCCCAATGGGCCAAAACAAAATCATTTGATTGAGATTGAGGTTGAGTTTGAGAGCTGAGGAGCAAGGAGCCAGAGCTGAGGAGCGAGGAGCAAGTGCCAAGGAGCGAGGAGCAAGCTTGCAGAGGTAGTAACTTAATCATTTAGTTAGTTTAGCTGGTTAGGTGGTTAGTTTGGTTAGTTTAATTTACCTGTTTGAGTTTAAAGATCATTAATTTAAATTAAATTAATAAATTAAATGA
>APFE030850786.1:117237-140162 GCA_000404065.3 Pinus taeda | reverse complement strand
ATATATATTTTTTAAAAATCGCTCCGGGATTCGCTCCCAAACCGGGAGCTTCTGAAAATGGTCGCTCCCGCTCCCGCTTCCGCTCCCGCTCCCAAGTAACATTGACTCCAGTTTAATCCCAATCACAGTTTTCGCAACATTGATTTCCAGTGCTAGTAAGTCTTGCTGATTTAAAATAGGTAAGGTTGGAATTGTTAAGTGATTGAACATTATTCTTGAGGAAGATAGGGTTGATGTACTACTGTAGTTCCTGCCGTTATAAAGTGAATTTTAGTACTGGTTTATGCATGATAAGATTGTCCTTAAGGGGTTGTTGCCCAAAAATCTAGTAGGTCTTGGGAGGAAAGCTCACAAGGCAAGAGGTAGACCAAGTTACAACATGATGAGGTGTAGCCCATTGTCACCACAACCACTACCTCTTGCTTTTTGTGGATTTTCACCATAAGGGAGGCTTCCTTATGTAGGTCACCTAATTGATATATCAAGTCCAAGCTTTGGAAGTGACAAGGACAAGTTTAGGATAGGTACTAAACTTATGGGGCCCAAACTAGCTTAGATAAGGCAAAATGTACCCTCCAAAAGCCCTATCTACAACACAAGTGACCTAGGGTTTGTGAATAGGCAAGGTTAACATGCTTACCTAAGTAGACAAGGCTAGCAAAATACTTGAATAGATGAATATGATAAACTTTTAGAAACAACATGCCTTCAAAATTGCCTTGAGATTATGACATCAATCCTAAAATGGAAGATTTAGCTATGTGAAAAAGGATGATTTTGAGGCAATGTCTTACCAACCACGTGTTGAATCCTTCCCCAAGCCAACACGTGCCCTAGTTGGTTTTAGGCCTTAACACTAGCCTAATAGCTTGCCTTAGTGGGATGAAAATCTTAAAGAAGAGAGTGAAATTGAATTTATGGATAATTAATGGCATGATCAACAATGTGGAAAGGCTAGTGCTTGACCTTGGGTGATGGAGTCTAGAGGGATATCTACTTAGGATTAAACTAAACCCTATACTGGAGCAAGGGAATAGTAAAAACCTAGTTTCACAACCTAGCTATCATTTTATGAGGGGACAAAGTCATTGAGGAGAGGTTAAAATGAAGGATCACTCAAGGGGTTGCCACACAAAATCTTAAAAGGGTAATGAATACAATACCATTGCCAAGATTTCATAGAAAGGTTTCCAATAAAATCTAGCACATAGAAAACCCTAACAATACCCATTCCATTGTATAGACATAAAGATATTCAAATACATAGAATACTTACAAGGAAAAATGCATGACCCAATCTTATATTGTTCCAATATGACATCCCCAAAGCAAGAGAAAAGCTCGATAAGAAAATACTCCACAAAAGATCACTTGTCCACAAGACACAAGTAAATTTCAGCTAGACTGAAATCCTCTAAAGAGGCTTGATTGGTCCACAAGAAATGATGAAAATGGAAATAAGGTGACCTCTAAGTTAGAGAATGTAGTAGGGTAGCTATTAATTCAAATTCTTCTTAACCTTAATAATTGCCTATGAACTTTAGTTATCTTCTTATGTTTCTTTATTAGAACATTTTATCAAACAATGATTAAGAGTAAAATAATAAAGACAATGGACACAAGATATAGGCTCCAAGCCAGGGCAAAGCCCTTGCAAGGGGAAAACCTAGAAAAAATCTATTCTCTTCTTATAGAATCCGCTTCAAATGAGAAAACCAAGACGCAAACCCTAGACCAAGTCCTCCAAGCACCAAGTCAATCCTCCAAGAACCCCTTCCAATGAGGTGAAAGATCAACAAAGTCAATAAGTGTCAATCCTTCTTCAACCAACTTCCAACTTCAATTTTGGCCCCCCGTTTCAAGTTTGTAACTTTGATCCACTGGAACAATAGAAATACTTCTTTCTGGCAAATGAAAATCTTCCAAGAATTCATTCCTCAAGCAAGTCAATGTCTCTAATGTCAACGATATTCAAACTAGGTCAAATTAGGATTTCGACCTTCCTGCAACCATTACTTTTAATCCTTGGCCTTCTGCAACTTCGATTTGCAATTCTTCGCCTGCAAAAACCCTGACCCTCGTACGTGTGGACACAAAAAAGATAGAAATAGGTCTCCTTTCTTCGTTTTGTCTTCTTCCTTCTCTTCTAGCCTTCTTCGCTCCTCTTCCTACATGATATTGAACTCTTCTTAGTGTAGATCAAATTGGTGCCAAATGAGTTAGAACTTACTTCTATTTATAGGATTTCCATGAGGTTGAATAACCTCTTCTAGGCTGACTTGTGCTGGAGGTTCATAAGGACTTTCTAGACTCAAAATAATATCTTTTACATGTTACAGCTAGCCCAATAGGCTCTTATACAAATGATAAAGACTCTTTTCACTCAAGAAAAATATTTTTTTGACATGACAAACCCTAGAAGCATGAGGAACGTGCTTGACCTAGATGACCTTAAAAAAATGGAGCATGAAACCCATGCTTAAAATAATACTTTTCTTTCTTCTTTTTCTTATAACATAAGATATAGAACAAAAATGAACAATACCAATGGATTGGTTATTTGTACAAGAAAGGCAAAAAAATGATAAAATTTATTACAAATCATAGCAATACCCATGGCCTTTTCCGCAGTCACTCGAGATTGGAGTTGTTGAAGATTGCGAAGACTAGATTTGGTAGCTATTACCTCACCTTCAGGCGCCTTTTTAAGGTAAGAGAGTCATTGGCTAGCATGGTATCAAGTCCACATTGGCAGGTATTAAAGGAAAGGGCTACAAATGTAACTGACAGGCGAGGTTTTGAACTGGTGGAGGAGGCCGCTCTTGATGGTCAGTTTTGGACAAGTGTGAGGCAAGTATTGGATTTCACCAAGCCCATTTATCACATGATTCAGTTTGCAGATACAAACAAACCAGTGATTGGTGAGGTGTATGAGCAGATGGATACCATGTTGGGGCAAATAAAAGATATTGTTCATAACAGAGATCCCGACTTGTACAAAGTTCAAACTGATTCACGATTGTGTGTGTGAACAGTGGAATAGACTTAATCTTCCACTACATTGCTTGGTGTATATCCTTACGCCAAAATACTACTCTACGTCTTGGTTGGGCCAACCTGCAGCAGGGGTTGGGGTTAGGACCAAACCCCATTTAGATCCAGAGGTAACTAGAGGATATTTGAAAGCATTAGAAAAGTTGGTACCTGATAGGGAGGAATGTGCAGCTGTGCGCCTTGAAATAGGCAGATACTTCAGTGGCACTGGTTTGTATGGTAACTTCCATGCAATGGACGATAGAGATAGATTTGATACTCTCACATGGTGGGAAACATATGGCGGGCAGGGACTTTTGCCAAAATTGGCAAAAAAAGTTGTTTCACAGGTTGTAAATACTTCTTCTGCAGAGAGGTGTTGGAGCACCTACAACGACATACACAATGTGAAAAGGAACAAACTCAATGAAAACCGAGGAGAAAGCTTGGTTTATGTGCACTACAACTTGAGGTTGTTGAGTCATTACTGTGATCGGGCTAATGAGGATCCCACATATAGAATTTGGGACAATCAACCAGAGGATGACAATTTGGAGGATGGCATTGTACATATTGAAGAACTGGAAGAGGAACTTGCAAGGGATGAAGATGATGCTTCCATGCCACCTCCACCTCCACCTCCACCATCCAGTAGCAGTGCTCGAGGTCCGAGTCTTGTTCCTTTGCTGCCGCCACCTTCATCTACACCCTCACGTGGAGGTTCTAGTTCTGGTCGTCGGTCTATGCGGGAGACTCCGAGAAGACCACCACGACCTCCTTATGGGGGAGACTCTCGTGACAAGGGCCACATGTAGATTTATCATTTACAGTTTACTTGTCCTTTTTAGTTTCTATTGGACTTTAGTTTTCATAACTATTGAGTTTTGAGTCCTTGACTCTTGACTCTTGACTCTTTCATATCATAATGATATTTTTTGTAAACAATATATCACTGTGACAATGAAAATTTGAAGTTTGAAGTTGGGCCTTGGCAATTATAACTCATTAGTAATGATTGTGAATTATGAATATGATGCTTCGTGAAAGACTAAAGTTGTTTCATTTCATTTCATTATTCATGTTTCATTTTATAAATTTATAACATTTCATATCATGTTAACAGTTAGAAGTTAGGACTTAGAAATATCTAAGATATTACTTGTAATGGTTAAACTTAGCTTACAAGTACCTGTACAACTTTGGTGATCAATGATGATAAATGCTATTGAATTTCAATTTTAAAAACTTGAAGTTGAAACTTTAAGATTGAATGTGATGAATCATGATTCATGAGACTCAATATGTTGCAGTTGTAATATGTATTTTACTATCTTGTGGACATGGTTGATGACAATTATAATTTCTAGATGATTGATGTGATATGGTTCAATGATCAATCTATGTTTTTTTATGTCTAATTCATCATTCTACATGTTTTTGTTGACATATATGTATCAAAAATTAAAAAATATAATATATATATATATTTTTAAAAAATCGCTCCCGGATTCGCTCCCAAACCGGGAGCTTCTGAAAATGGTCGCTCCCGCTCTCGCTTCCGCTCCCGCTCCCCGCTTCCGCTCCCGCTCCCAAGTAACATAGGTTCCATCCACTCCTGCTTAACAATCACTTTGTCTTGCTCTACAGCTGGTCCAACAGATAGTGGATTACTCAGAGGAATATCTTTTGGGCCTTCTGTCGGGTTCTCCTGCCTCGGTTCCTCTCCCTTGATTACTTCTTGCTTCACAACCACCCCAACCAGCCTTGCAGCTGGCTCATTAGGTGGTGGATTACTCGGGAGAATATCTACAGGTTCATCGATAGGGACCATCTTGCTTAGTCCCCCTTCCTCGAGAGAAACTGCTTCCTTCTTAACAATTACCTCGGCCTGCTTTGTTGCTATTTCGGCAAGTGGTGGGTCGACCAAAGGAGTATCCACCTGTGTTTCGACCGGAATCTCCCTTCCTAATTCCCCTGTCTCAGAAGCACCCGCTTTTTCCTCTCCTCTGGGCTCCAGGGTATCTGCCCGAACAACACCTTCATCGCCCGACTGTTGTTCTTGTGGTTCTGTGGGGTGTTCTTCCTCCCTCTGTCCATCAAGACAGTCTTGCTGGGAGTCTGTAGCCAACATACTAGCAACAATCGGGCTTTTAATCAACCCATCAAACTTCAAAATAGGAGGAACAACTATCTCCTCCTCTGAGCGTCTGGGAGAATGAGACACCCTCGCCCCTTTCAGAATGGAGGCACAAAAAGAAAACTGAAAAATGTTTTGTCTGGTCTATAACAGTCCCGGCTGTGACTTCGAGCTCTTTTCCCTTATCGGCGACAATTCTGCTCTGGCCCGAGACTTCCTCCTATGCGGTCTCCTGTACCGCGGTTGACACTGGTTCTTGTGGAGCAGTGTCAACTTCAGGATTTAATTCTTCCATATTTTACGGATTCGAATGGGTTGGTGGTGGTTCTTCTGTGACACCACCGCCCGTATCCAACATTTCCGGAGCAGATGACACTGGCACTGTTTCTTCTGACACGTCATTAATAAAGGTGGACTCCTGTATCACCATGTCAACCCCATCTATTGTGTCCATAATTCCTTCCTCTATCAGCCCCACGGTCTCTTCTGCCTCGGGTCTCTCTTGCCTTGGTCCGTCTTCTTCCATTAGCCCCACAGCCGAGGTTGGTTCTTGTGGAACAACCTCGACTTTGGCACTAACAAATTCTTATGTTTCAGCGCTTTCCTCCCCTGGTCAATCTTCCTCCATTGGCCCCACGGTCAACACTGGTTCTTGTGGAATAGCCTCCGCCGTGCTGCTGACAATTTCTTCCATCGGCTCCACAATCGAGGCTGGTTTTTGTGGTACATCTTCGACTGTGATACTGACAATTTCTTCCATCTCTGACCTTCCTTGCTCTGGCACCTCTTCTTCCATCGCTCCACAGTCGAGGCTAGTTCTTGTGTAACAGCCTCGACTGTTTCTTCTACTTCAAGCTCCCTTCCTTGCTCTGATTCTTTGGCCTCCATTTCCATCTCTTTCGACTCTTCTTGATCTACGTATTCATCCTCTACTGTTGGTTCCTCCACCATTCCTTCCGATTCCTCTTCCCTAGCAGCTATAACAGCTACTATCTCTTCTTCTGTCGATTCCCGAAATGTTTCCCACAGAATTTGAACCCGGGCTAGTGCATGCGTAACTAGTAGTTGAACTAGCCCATGGTTGGTAATCACTGCTGCAACTTGTGGCGAGCGCTGAGCAGATTGCGCCATCAGTTGGAGGCTTTTTAACAAAAAGAAAGGCATGTTCAATGAGAAGACCTCTGACTGTGGAAATCTGAGGCGAGCTAGCACCTTGAAGTGATACTTGAATATAGTGGTGTACCTCCCTTCGCAAGTTATGTATTTCATTACAAAACTTACTACATCGCCCCATGGATGTGGTAATGAATTCCGACCATACCCTCGGCCTTTTTGAACAACGCTCTCACCAGCATGCAGGAATGCTTCCCAGAACTCCGGGAGGGAGGTTCTCCGTGAAAACCAGCTCTGTCCTTGTCGGGGTAATCCACTAACTTCTGCGATGGATTCCTCTATGACATGGATTTCTATCCCTCTAACCCGTTATCTTTCTTTGCCCAAGTTAAGTGCGAATTCTACTGCAATTCCTTCATCGAACCCCTGCAACCTGTCGAGATAAATGTCCCAACCTGCATCAACGAAGATCTGCCACACTTCCATGTTGTTGCGGACCAATGTGGTATCCTCTGGCTCGTGACGCACAGCCAAACCACCCATCGATGTAGAAACAGTAACAGCACAGTGGGCGCAGTCCGTTGTTAGGAAGAGAGTAGCAGCAATCACACTAACAGTGGCAATGGTAACAGCATGGTAGGGCGTGAGGTAAAAGGACAGTGAAAATGGTTAGTGGATTTCTGAAATCGCAAAGAATGATGGCGAATTATGGCAATACAATTGAATAATTACAGCAATTAATTTCGATGCATTGGGAAAAGACCAATAGGTTATTAGCGTACAAAATTCAAATTCCAACGCGTCGTGGTCATTATTACAAAATCACGTATTTTTGGGTTACCTATCATTATTGTATTTTAAATGTGTCGTCGTTTATTTATGACGGAACCCCCCCCCAACTTAAATGTGGTCGTCTGCAGCACGTATATGTCTCATTAATGGAATATTTTAATTGAATCTGTAAAAGTCAACGAAGGCGTACCTGGCGACCTACCTGGCAGTGAAGTATCGGCAAAGTAACCGACGGAGTAACAGCAGTGGTGGAGTAACAACACCGGCAGAGTAACAACGTAGAGTAACAGCACCGACGGAGTAACAGCACTGGCAGAGTAGCAGCATCGGCAGAGTAACAGCATCCGTCACTTATAAAGTTTTTCAAAAGTAACAACAGTCGCGGAGTAACAACACTGACAGAGTAACAGCACCGACGGAGTAACAGCTTCGGCGGAGTAACAGCACCGGCGAAGTAATAGCACCAGCGGACTAACAACACCGACGAAGTAATAGCATCAACTATTACTTGGAAAGCTTCCTTTCAGCTCCCCCTTGTCATATTTTGATCATTATCCCTGCAAAAGACAAACAAGTCAGTAGTAATAGCATATTATTATTATTATTATTATTTTATTTTTTTTAGAGGGCAGAGGGAGCATTCTCTTCACCAACAACCATCAAACTAGATTTATCAAAGAGATGTTTGATGAAGGCATCCTTAGAAGTTGGACGACATAATTTTAGACAGAGTCCATTCACTAAGAAAGAAGTACAAGTATCATCTATTGTAACCAATCTCACTGTTCCATTGTCAAACACAGCATCCACTTCATAAGGTCCCATCCAGCGAGTGCGAAGCTTCCCTTTAAAATCTTTGAATTGGGAGCCATAGAGCAATGCCAAATCTCCTGTATGAAACACCTTGTTCTTGATAAATTTATCATGCCACTTCATTCTCCGCTGTTGAATAGCAGTAGTTTTCTGTACAACCACTAAACGGATTTCATCTAATTCGTTGAGTTGTTCTAGCGAGTGATTCTGGGCCTCTGATAAGTCTAATCCTACTTCCAAAGTTGTTCTGAGCATGTTGATCTCAAATTCAACCGAAAACAAGGGGGATTTCCCATAGACTAACTCAAATGGTGAAAACCCGGTTGTATTCCGCCATGTTGTCCTATATGCCCAAAGAGCTTCTGGAAGTTCCTAAGACCAATCCCGGCAACGGCTTGCTACAGTTTTTGTCAAGATATTTTCCAATACCTTGTTTGTACTTTCTACCTATCCATTCGCCTGGGTGTGGTAAGGAGTTGTCACTCTGTGTCTAACCCCATATTTCTGCATAAGTCTTACTATCACGTGGGATGTGAACGGTGGCCCTCCATCTAAAACAATCTCCCTTGGAATACCATATCGAGCAAAAATCTCTTCAAAAAGAAAATTTGCAACCACCTATTCTGCTGCTTTCGCAACCACTCTGGCTTCCACCCACTTAGTCACATAATCAGTGCAAACTAGAATGTGAACCTTTTGATGAGAAGGTGGGTTGAAAGGTCCAACAAAATCAATTGCCCACTTCTCAAAAGGTTCGAGGACTACCTGGGGCTGTAGTGGCATCTCATCTGATTTTCCAAGCTGTCCCATGCATTGACAACTGTCACATCTTCGAACATAGTCTCGAGCATCACAAAAGATAGAAGGTCAGTAATATCCCATTTGCAACACCTTGTGGCCTATTCTTTTATCTGCAAAATGTCCTCCACAAAGGCCATCATGGGCAGCCTTCAATATCTCATAGATGTCGTCCTCAAATACACAGCGCCGAATTTGTTGATCAATACCTGTGTGAAAAAGGTACCCTGCCATCCATGAATATCGGGTACTATGATGAATAATTTTCCGTTGTTCCCTGTATGACAAGTGACGAGGTACCTTCCCTGTAGCAAGATAGTTAGCAATATCTGCATACCACGGAGTGTTAGCAGAAACTGCAAAGAGATGCTCATCTGGAAAACTATCTTCTATGGGTGTACCTTCAACATTATTTTCTAGTCTAGACAAAAAATCAACAACCACATTGTCCTTTTCTGGTTTATCTACTATGGTAATGTCAAATTCTTGAAGTAACAAAAGCCATCTTGTAATATGACCAGGAGTAATGGGTTTATTCATCAGATACATGATTGTTGTGTGATTAGTATGTACAAAGGTGGGATACCCGGTAATATAATGTCGGAACTTGTTGATGGCGTAGATGACAGCAAGGAATTCTTTTTCAATCACTGTGTAGTTTAACTCAGCGGGAGCCAAGTTCTTACCAACATAGTAAACTGCATATGGTACCTTGTCCACTTGCTATCTCAAAACTACCCCAACTGTTGTCTAAGAGGCATCAGCATGAATATGGAATGGTAATGTCCAGTTCGGACCTCGAAGGATCGAAGCGCTACAAACAAGTTCCTTGATCTTCACAAAGGCTGCATCACAGTCATCTGTCCACACAAAATCTACATCTTTTGTCAACAGTTGAAAAAGTGGATGTGCTATTGTAGCAAAATTTTCTATAAACGCCCATAATAACCAGCACAACCAATAAAACTACGTACCTATGTGGGTGTTTTAGGTATCAGGAAGTGTAATATTACCTTTATCTTAGCTGGATCCATTCGACTTCCAGCAGCTGAAAGTAAATGCCCCAAGACTATTCCTTCCTCCATCATCATGTGGCATTTTATTATACTTAGAGAGACATGCGCCCGTTTACATCTTTCAAAAACTTTTTCCAGATTCTCCAACCCTTCTTCGAATGAGTCCCTGTATGGAGTAAAATCGTCCATATAAATCTCAACACTGTCATCTACCAGATCAGAGAAAATCCCCAAAATTGCACTTTGGAATGTTGTAGGCACATTACAGAGACCAATTGGCAGGACCCGGTATGCAAAGGTTCCCCAAGGGCAGGTGAAAGTGGTTCTATCCTGATCTTCAAGAGCTATCTGGGTCTGGTTGTACCCACTAAATCCGTCCAGAAAGGAGAAGAACTTCTTCCTAGCCAAAGTATCCAAGACTTGATCAATGAACGGTAACAGAAAATGGTCTTTCTGTGTTGCATTATTTAATTCTCTGTAATCCACACATATCCACCATTTACCGTTTTTCTTGGGGATAATCACCAGTGGGGAAACCCATTGGTTGTCCGAAATGGGGTAAATAAATCCTACATCCAGCAGCGTTTGAAGTTCTTCCTTGACAATGTTTTTCAGAGTCGGGTTCATCCTCCTCTGGGGTTGTCTCATAGGACGACAGTCCTCTTTGATGTATATATGATGGGTACATAAATTGGCAGGAATCCCTTTCATGTCTGTGTAGTCCCAGGTGAAGGCTTCTGTGTTTTCGAAGAACATCTAGGAGTTGTTTCATCTGGGATTCTGACAAATCTGGATTAATATTTAGGGTCTTCCTTGGCTCTATCTCCATAGAAACGCTATCATTGGACACAGTTGTAGGTAGCTCTTCGAATCCATCTGTTGTTTTAACATTTTCTTGCGTTTCACAGCTCAAGACAGACTCTCGGATTCGCTGATTTGAATCTGAAACAGAACAGGGATCACTAATAAAAGTGGTAATGGTGTCATCTTCTGTTTCTGTTTTCAATTGAAGCTCCTGCCCAATAGTAAGCACTGCTCTTCATTCCTCATTTTTAGATTCTGACTCTACTTCTAGTAAAGTTTTCTTGCAGCCAGCTGGCTTCACCGATGGGCTAGGTTCTGCAGGAGGGTATAACACCAGATTTTTAGTAACCTACCTATTTGAGATAACCATGTGCCTAGAACGACACCCAATATAAGCCTCTGCAGTTGCTAGCCATGGTCTTCCCAGAATCAGGGGATGGCCACCAACTGGGGACTGCATTTGCAGCACTAGGAAATCCATAGGGTAATGCCATAAATCGACTGAGATTGTGATATCTTCCAACTTTCCTACCGGCTTGACTATAGATCGATCTGCCAGCTCTAACACAATATGTGTATGTTTCAGATTTCGAAGACCCAGTGCATGCAGAGTTTCAGCAGTAATGACATTTATGGCAGCACTCAAATCTACCAGTACATTCGGAATTTCTACTCCATTAATTTGCACAGTGAGAATTGGGTTCCCAAGATCCCCATATTTCACAGGCATGGCCTTTCCCATCATAAAATCTGATAGCTTTCCCGTCACATGAATGGTGAGTGGGTCCCTTGATTTCTTTTTAGGCTTCTTAGCACAATATTCCCTGAGAGTTTTTGCATATATAGGTATGTCCCTCATAGCTTGTAACAGGGGAATCTTAACAAACAAATTTTGTAACTCCCCTAACAAGTCAAACTCAGCTTGAGGGATCTATTTACTCAAGGTCAATCTTTCCAGATAAGGTGGTTCAACTCGGTGTTCTTGAGTAATTAATAGCTAAGGAGGTGTCTGATTTTTACTAACTTGGTTCGGTTCCTCCTCAACTGTTTCTGATTCTTTTGCCTCACTGCCAACTTATGTAATGATAACAGGTGTGGCTTGAGCATCTACTACCCGCCCAGATCTCAAATTCATCTCATAAAGTTTTGCGGTGGAGATGCCGTATGAAGGTAGGTTAAGGGTGTCAGCTTGTTGAGCTCTCTTATTGTTAGGATTCGGATTGGGTTGGATATGACGCTGAGGACTAACAGGTTGATTATTAGGAGGCATATTAGAGGGCAACTGGAGTTACTGTTGTGGCATTGACTGGGAAACTGCCCAGGAGGAGAGGGTCCACGCCAGTTCGAAGCCCACGAAGAACTCGAACTGGCTTGAGGAGCCCACTGCTACCAGGGTGGAAGCTGCTATTGGGGCCACATAGGTGGATAAGGCATGGATTGAGAACCCATATTAAAATTATTGAAATACTGAGATGGATCTGGAAACATACCTTGATTTCGAGTTGATAGCCGAGGTTGCCATGCCTTTTTGGATCCCATAAAGTACAGTTGCTCCATCTCTTCCCTTGAAAGACCGCTTTCAATCCTGGTAAGGAGGGGCATGAACTTGTTGCATGATTCAGCTCATAGATTGCACATTCCTCCACGGAGTTCAATGGGCATTCTCTTTGTGGATGCTTCTTTCTCCACTTTGGGCAAAATATGGCCATAGTCCTTTCAAATTCCATATGTTTCTGTTTTACTTGGAGTGTGTCCATTTGTGCAGACAGGGTACTCAAGATATCAGTCCTCACATTATCTAGCAGATTTCCAATTTCTACTTTCGTGACACCCCACCAGATACTTTTGTTGACCGAATTCCCTATATATTGCTTGCAACTCCCCTCGAGCACTGAATGCACAGCTCACGGATGGTATCAAAGTCCTCCTTTGATATGTCTCCCTTCCCCACTATGTTTAACAGCTCCAAAGAGTCTTCTCGAAAGGCTCGGAGAAGGATAATTTTTAAAATATCCATATCCCAGGTAGAATGACCTGATCTTTGTAGCGTGTAATTAAACCGTTCCACACAATCCTCCATGTTTTCGTCTTCTTTCTACATGAACTTAAAAAGTTCTTCCTTAATATCCCGAGATTTACAATAGTCCTGATACTTCTCCAGGAAAGAGGTTTGCATCTCATCCCATGTGGTGATAGTCTTTCCTCCTAGACCCATAAACCATCGCAGGGTTGTCCCTTTTAGTGTAGCAAGAAAGATTTTCAATTTCTGAGCATCCGTTATATAGTCATATCCCCAACATACAATATCAAATTGAAACAGGAATGTGTCGCGATCTTCCGAAGTCAACCCATGAAAGCTAGGTAAAGTTGTTAAAGGAATGGCTTCGTTGGTGCACTAGTCCCAAGATCCCAAATTGGGAAGTCAATATTAGAGGTTGTAGGTGCCATGAATATCCTCCAATAATCACTGGGGATTTCGGCAGGTTCTACAGGAAGTGGTGGAAGGGTTCTTATCACAGGAGTTTGAGTTGCTTTAACAACACTCCCTTTATCCCTTGGTGATAAAAGTACCCCTACAACTATTTCCTCTTTGTCACAACAGCTTGACTTTTCAGACCACTTCTCTGCGACTTCTTCTTCCCTACTGGAAAGGGCTAATCCCTCGGATCTTCTGCTTGCAACTGCTCCCTCTGTTACCAGCAGCGGTACTCCTTTATCGGGAATACTACTGTATACCTCTTATGTCGTTGGAAGGGTCTGTTGTGTTGAATCAACAGGGGGTACTGTGGATAGCACTGGTTGTTCTACAGATTGTCCCTCAAATCTTGTTTGAATACCTGGCCTTACAGCAACACGAGAAGATGCCTCTAATTCAGCTTTTGCGATGATTTGCTGGATATAAGTATTCCTTCCCAAATCATGTCCTCCCTTCTTTGGGGCTCTTCCTCTGCCCCTTTTATTAGAATCTTTGTTCATGCAAGTCGATGAGAGGAAAATATCTAAATTAAATCACTATGCTCAAGACCTGGAGTAGGGTGTCAAAGGACCATTCCCTCCCCAGGATGAGAGATCGATTTTAGCAAACAAGAAAGGAAAATGGCTAAAAGCTAGAGCAGGGTGTCAAAAGACCCTTCCCTCCCCAGGACGAGAAACTAAACAAGAAAAGAACACACATACAAGGAAACCTACAGCTCAGGACCTGAAGCAGGGTGTCAAAGGACCATTCCCTCCCCAGGACAAGAGATTGGGTTTTAATAATGCAAAAAAATGCAAAACAGCTAACCGAAGAAAACAACTCGGCCCAAAAACAATAAAAGCAACAAAAATAAAAACACTACACTTAGGACTTAGAGCAGGGTAGCACTTCCCTCCCTAAGACGAGAGATTGATCCTCTGGTTGATATAGATTGTGTCTTGCACCTTGTTAGCCTTCCCCGACAACGTCGCCAAAATGTTGGTGTCCGAGTATGAATAAAATATTCAACCCTTTCCTACATTAATTCATCAATCCAGGTGTGTACAACTTTCAAGGTAACGCGCAAGGTATATGCAGGGACAAGGTTACAACCTTGCATCAACCATAGATTCGTGATTAAGAAACCAACACATCGTTGTAACAGGAATAGAAATTAAATTGCAGAACTTAAAAGGCATTCACAGCAATCTATATAGAGATTTGTAACAGCAATAAAGAAATAAACACAAGTAAAACAGCATACATAAAAGAAAATATGCAGCACCTGATTAGAAGAGCGGGCCCAGCGCTCTAATCAGGGTCGCGTTAAATTACAGCTAGAGATAGAACAACAAAATTGCTTGTATTTTATTAATCTGTGAAGAAGTTGTTACAATACATATCTCTGCGCGGCTAACCCTTCGCATAGGAATAAAACCCCTTTTATACAATACATGGGTAATAACATATTTCCCCAAAACCTGGCAACTAAATGCCCAAAATATACAATAGTTTAGAACAGCACTAATCACTGAGAGAGCAAGAACAGAAACGATCCAAAATAGGTTTGAAAACAATTGCGAGTTGGTTATGTTGTCTCAGCGTTGCCGACAGTTGCTGTGAACCGCAGAACTATTGCTACATGCTGTGAAAGAGATACTTGTTCACCATAATTTGTGGACATAACAAGCTTTAGTAGTTTGCATAGGCAAAACCCTCGTGACTTCATCAATTAAATATTCCAAGAGGCATAATAAAGAAGGGTTACCTCATAGGTTATTAATAATAAATGCATGTTAATTAGTGAAATAAGGATGAAAGGATGGGTGGAAATGTGAGGAAAAGATAAGCAGATTTGGTTCCCAATAGGTTGGGCCCCACAATCCAACTCTTTAAAAACTAAAAATCCTTATGTGAATCCAATATATGAAAATATATATATATATAGATTATATGTCACCTTTTTCAATTTCTACAAAGCCCACTATGTATATATGTAATGTGTGTCTCTCAATAAATTACATATGCAACAGATGGATATTGACCTCAAGCTCTCAAGAGACCCGTGGCACATGATCTCAATACATATTCTAATCACATTGTATCTTTATTTAGCCAAATCTTCACAATTCGACTAGGGCACAAGAAGTGTTAGATCAGTCATCAAGATAAATGCAAATTAACCTCAAAAAAGGTTCCACTGGGCATGTGACTGGAGCTCGATCCAAAATTCAACAGTACTTACAACTTCAATTTTTGGTCAGTCTCATTCAAATGGAGCCATTATTGCCTTCATATCTGCTTCAGGATCCACATTGGACTACCTTTTCGACTGATATGCATTTAGACAATTCCATGTGGTTTGTACCTTCCCAGGTCAGTGTAAAAATTTGCCTTTTTTTTTTTTTTTTTCATTTTTTCATTTGGTTGGCCCACTTCTAATTCTTCCCTAGGTTGGTCTAATATTCAAGCCTATGGTCCTTTGCCTAAGATTCAAGCCTATGGTCCTATTATTGTTATGCAATTCATGGTAATGTTAAATTCTTAAAGTAAAAGTGATATTCTCCATAAATTTTCATTTCCATCATTTTACTTAAATTTAACATTGCAATGAAATGACTCAAGGATGTTTGGGAGTGGTTCCAACCTCGTTGGATTTCATATGGAGAAATTAGAATTTTAGATTCACTCAAAATCCAGCAGACTTAACATTTTTTCAAGATTTCAAGATTGTGGGGATTGCAATTTTTCAAGATTTCAAGATTGCGGGGATTGCAACGTTTCCAATGGATTTTGTCATGTACGAGGGTAAGGAATTAGTATTTAATAAAGAGCACCAATCCTTCTATGTACTTTGATGTTAATGGCATTGGTTGTCGAGCTTCTCGATGATGACTCTACTAAAAATGTAGCTATCACTCAAACTAAATCTTGACTTGACATGCTAGGTTTTCTCTATCTTATTTTAATGCTTAGAGGGTTATATTGATGATGGAGATCCCAATATAGGCAATGATTTTGATGATATGTACGTATTTGTTGTAGCATGATTTTTTTTGGTGTTAGAGGCCATCTAGAGCCTATTTGTTGATGTATTTTCGGTTCAGGGATGGATTGCACTCAATTGTATTTTGGTTATGTGCACCCTTACATGCTATATAAATGAGAAATTTTGCTTATTTGTGCATAAATGGTTTGGATTCATATGGATGCACATGTATATATATATGTTTTTCTTTAAATTTTGAATATTTTAGTGTTTTTGGTTGACTGGTTTTTTGGTCCGATTTTTTTACTAGTTTCGGTCCAGTTCTGACCGATTCTCGGTCCACAGGGATTTTCGGTTCGATCAGCAGTTCAGTTCTAATAACATTGCCTTGTATACAATGCTAAGTCGGTTGGGGGCACTGCTGGTCCAAGTGCATCATCTTGCATATAATGTTGGGCAATGAACAAGTCATTGAAGGTGTTGAGGCTGCCCATGGCATGAGATAATGCTCTGTCACATGATGGAAACCCATGGCTCTCAAGCTTCCCCTACAAGTGTCGATATCATCCTCTAGTGGGCTTGAACTTCAGTTAAATTTCCCAACCCATGATGAAATCTCTTGCCAATCCTGCATAAGATCCAATGTGTCTCCTCATCTTCAGATACAATAATTCATTAGTGTAACTGAGTGAATAAGCTCGTTAATCAAGGGCAGAAATTAAACTTCATAGTGGGTTTCCCTTCCAAATTTGGTGCTTTGAAAATTTAATGGTGTTACCTCCCTTGGTAGGAGTAGTTAATTAACAACATTTTTAGGTGTTCCCAACCCCTAAATGGAAGGACCTGTCCAAGGTGCATCCTTCAAGTGGTAGGTGTCATGTGGATAATGATGAGGTGGATGGGGACATAAGGGTCTCAAGGCCAAATTCCATGGGCTCAAGGGTGGTAATGAATCACGATGAGGGATTTCCACATATTTAGGTGTATCAGTATGAATGTAGGAGGGAGAATCGTGGTACATGAGATACCCTGGCCTTTGTTTTTCTGCCCTTCTTCATTTTCCTTTTGCTTTTTATTGATTTCTCTTTATTTTACTGCTCAGGGCTCCAGGGGATGAGAGCATGACGTGTTTGATATAACAGTGATTACCCCCTTAAGGTGGGGCAGTTCATCGCCCACCAAGGGTTGGGACATACATGGGTTCCTTAATGATGCAAGGGGCACTCATAAGGGCCCTAGGAACCAGGGTGATGGCCATAATGATAAGGGGGTAGAGATCATGTTTGGCTTTTGCCAATGTGTTAAATTTTATTGTCCTAGCCATCTCTTGCATTTTGTGGTATTATTTCCTTTTGTATGTCGTTGTATTATGCTTTTATCTTCTTTTTTTTAGCTGCATCAACCTATGGGGCATCGTTTCAGGCCCGACCCAGACATGTAGACAAGGGTAGGAGGAGTACCAGAGCCTTGTGGCCCCAGAGAGGGAAAATGATGAAATAGGACATGTAATGCGGAAAGGGGAGCAAAAAATGTGGAATAGGGAAACGGGGTCATGCTAACAAAATTGGGGTTTCCCAAGTAGTGCCCATCCTAACGCTGCAAGCGAGTAGGGGAGATCCCACAAGACTAGGGTTGAGGATTAACCCCCCCAGTTAAGGTAAGGAAACAAGACTAAAGTCAAAACCCTTTCTCCTTCCAAGTCATCGAGTAATCCATACCCAAGTGTGTCCAAGAAAAACAAGCATAAGCACCCAATTGCATAATGAAAAATCATACCTTTAGGATTGGATGACCCACCTTCAAACATACGATCTCGACAGATGGGCGAGGGGACATATGACTGGCTCAGGGAGCAAAGACATCTAGCACAATATCAGCTACACTGGTGGTTGTCAAGGGTTGTTGGCTACCAGCTGAAGACGAATCTAGGAAAAACAATTCTCCTGTGGGGTCACACACAGGTGGTGGGTAACAGGTACATTAATCATTATTGCATCTAAGTGAACCAAGCTTGAATGAAAAGGGCATAATAACACTTCATATGTGGCTTCTCTTCCAAAATTGGGGCCTTAGTCTCTTAATGGTGTTACCTCCCTAGGTAGGAGTGGTTGTTCCCAACCCCTAAAGGGAAGTGACATCTCCTCAATCCACCCTTCAACCGATAGGTGCTAAGTCAATAATAATGGAACAGAGGAGGAAAGAACGCCAAGGCCAAGTCCCGTGGTCAAAGGGACCAGCCATGATGGAATACCTCATCCTAGGTGAATAGATGTGAGGAGGGAGCAATCGTGGATGCATGAGTTACCTTTGCCTTCATTTTTCCACCCCTCTATATTGCCTTTTACTTTTTCTTGAATTTTCCTTATATTATTGCCCGTAGCTCACGGAATGAGAGCTTGCTTTATACGATGTATAGTAGTTATTACCCCCTTTCGCATGGTGCAGTTCATCGTCCATCAGGGGTTGGGACATGCAAGGGTTCCTTATCTTCTATGAGATAGGGCAACATTGGCCTAGGAATCGGGTGATGGCCATATCATAGAGGTAAAGCTCATGCTTGGCTTTTGCCCACATGTTAATTTGTAAGTCTTTACCATCTTTTGCATTTTGATTTTTATTTTCTTTTTCCTGTGGCCATCATATGCTCTTTCTTTCTTGTTTAGCTGCATCAACCTCCCAGGGTGCATTTTCAAGCCCTACCCAAGGTATGATTATGTATTGATGCCAAATCCCACTGCACCAATGGTCAATTGACCCAAAGAAGGGAGGTGGAATATGGGCTCATAATGTAAGATGTAAATTACTACGTATGGAATAAGGATAGATGGGGCTACGATAGCTCAATCATGGCTTCCCAAGAACTACCCCTTCCTAAAGCCATGGGCCATTATGGGAGGTCCCACTGGACTAGAATAGAAAATTAACCCCCTATTTAAGGTGAGGGAACAACACTATGGCCAAGACCCTTCTTTCTTCCAAGTTACCACATAATCCATGTCAAAATGCCCAAATACAAACAAGCATAAGCACCCAATTGCATAATGGACAAAGTACCTTTTGACAAGCAGCGTTCCAACATGTGTTCTTCACAAATTGGCAAGGTAACATGTAATTGATGCAAATGGCGAAGATATGAATGGCATGTCGCATCAACTACAAAGTGGATCTTAGCGGCTTCTGACTCAGCTAGAAGAGATGAATAGGAAAAAAGTTTCTCCTAGAGGTCACTCACTTTTGGTGGGTAATAAGATTGATTTCAACAAGAAGCAGGTGATCAATAGGAGGGAAAGAGATCTTTATCAGTTGAGATGACAGCCGGTGAAAGCTCCCATCCATGACAGTGACAGCTAGAGTGAGATTTAGCATAGGAGGATAGGACAACTACACTACAGAGCTCTTCCGATTGTGCAGAGGAAGGTTACTGGTTTTCCAAAGATTCGAGCGGAGTGGGATGGAGTGTGTAAATGGTGTGCGCTTGGAAAGTAGGGAAAGAATGTGTATCATAGTGAGACCAAGTCTACGAGTGTGCTAGACTGGGTACATTCTAATATATGTGGTCCTATGTCCATGGGGTATATCACAGGGTCCTTATATTTTGCAACTTTCATAGATGATTATTCCAAGAAGGCTTGGATCTACTTCCTAAAGACCAGGGATGAGGTCTTCAACTGGTTTCAGGAGTTCAAGGCTCTTGTGGAGAGCCAGACAAGAAGGAAGATTAAGGTGCTAAGATTAGATAATGGGGGCGAGTACATCTCCAATGAGTTCCTGGACTTTTGCAGGCAAGAAGGAATCAAGGAGCTCACAATACCCTACAACCCTCAGCAGAATGGGATTGTCGAGAGGAAAAATAGGACCATCATGGAGACAGTGAGGACAATGACATATAATCAGGAGTTGCCTATGATTTTGTGGGAAGAGGCCTGGAATATAGTTGTGTATGTGTAGAGTAGGAGTCCTCACAAGGTGTTGGAAGACGTGACTCCTAAGAAGTTATTTACAGGAGTAAAACCAGATGTGAGTCACTTGTGCATATTCAATAGTCTAGTTTATTTCCATGTGCCTACAAAGAAGAGGACTAAGTTAGAGCCCTTATCTGAGAGGGGCATGTTTGTTGGCTATAGTGACGTCTTGAAGGCCTATCGAGTTTAGATTCCAGGACAGAAAAAGGTGACCTTGAGTCAGGATGTCAAATTTGATGAGGATAGGACCCTCAGGAGTTCTCGAATTCTCATGAGCGATAGCCAACAGTGGTAGAGGAGAAGGAGCAAGGGGCTCCTAAGGCTGAGCAGGGACCAGCAACACCAACAAGGACAAAACCAATAGATTCAGAGGATGAGTTAGATATTCCTTCGAGTTCTACCAGGAGGAGGCCAAGAAAGGTCGAACAAACATTGAGAGATGTTAAGGAGCATGTGTAGGCTCCTAACAACACTCTCAGGCCTATGTCTACACCTTTGATCACTAACATAAATAAGCTGAGTGCTTCTAAAAGTGAACTAGTGGATCCCACACTATATACACAGTTAATAGGTTCTTTGATGTGTTTGGTCAACACTAGACTGAATATATGTTTTGCTATGAATACCCTCAGCTAGTTCATGGAGGACTTGAGACAGGTTCATTAAGTGGCAGTGAAGCATGTGCTGAGATACCTACAATGGATAGTAGACTTTGGACTAAGATATGTCAGAGTTGGAGGAGTGGAGTTGCAAGGGTACACAAATTTTCATTGGGCAAGGAGTGTGGTGGGCAGAAAGTCCATATCTGGATGTTGTTTCAGTTTGGGATCAATCGTGATCTCATGGTTTAGCTAGAAGCAGCAGTCAGTGGCAATCAGTTCTGCAAAGGCAAAGTACATGGCAGCGATTATAGCAAGTTATGAGGATGTGTGGCTTCACAAGATGCTTGCGGGATTTTTGATATGCAAATGGGGTGAATGGTGATACACTGTGATAATCAGGAGTTACATTAAGCTCTTTGAGAATCCTGTGATTCATGATCGGTCCAAGCATTTCGAGATCAAATATCACTTCCTCAAAGATAGGGTCCAGAGGGGTGTTGTGAGATTGCAGTACATTTCTACAGAGGAGTAGGTGGCAAACATTCTCACGAAACCTCTAGTGAAGGGAAAGTTTGTTATTTTGGCAGCTCAGTTAAAAATTCCAATCATTGGACTAGATTCCTCTTTCTGAGAGGACCAAATCTGACCTTTGAAGCACTGGATTTGGATAAATGAAAGTGTACTTTTGAAGTGAAGCCCATAATATGTCATTTGATCAAGTCGACATAGAGGCTAATTAGCCCTCCTCCAAGGCTTATAAATTGAGAACACCTCAAGCTCATTTGCAAATCATCATCAGACACCATTTATTCTTCTTTTGGAGGTTCGTTCTATCTAAAATTGAAGGTTTCAAAGGAAGTGCGAAGCTGTCACAAGAAGTGCAAAGGTTTCACAGGAAGTGCTACGCTATCACAGGAAGTGCACATGAGGAACATGAAGTGTGCGGGTATTTTTTAACACTGTTGACTTTGACCAGAATTGCAGATTTGATAGTTTGACCAAATTTGACTTTTGGGCACATCTATTGGACTTTGGATATTGGTTTTGTTGGATGGTCAAAGATTTGAATTTCACTCTTGGTTGATGGATTTGAAACATTATACTCTCTAATGAACATTTTATGAAAATCTAATAAAAGAATAATTTTCAAAGGATTTTCCCCCTTGTTGGGTTTTTTCTTGGTCTTTGACCAAATTGGTGTCTCTTGTTAATGCTCTTGATTGTCTCTTATTGTCATTACATTTTTTGTTATGTCTTCAATTATTGTTGATTATTGGAAGAATTAACTGTTACTAAAAAAATTGTTTAATGAATGATTGAATTGGACTAGAGTAATTGACATAGCATAGAGGAGTGGAAAAATTAACAAAATTTGAGAAGTACCGTGATAAGTTGAGGGTGTTGGAGAATCCATTCCTTGCTAGGAGGGAATGTTGATGTGAGTAGTTATTAAAATCTGAAAGTTCTATGCATAAATTTAAAAAAATATTTGTAGAAACTAAAAGTTCTATGTGTTAACACCCAGGTTGTTCCCTATGACTCCTTAGGGAATACGGCCGGGGTAACCACTAACCAATCTTTGGGCTACAGCTTCTAGCCCAGCTGTAGTCAGAGATGGCTCTCTCTGTTAGGTTTGTCACTGTTTTAGTGAAGGTTTTAGGCTAGTTATGAAGTGAATTTTTGGTTGTTTTTTATGTTTGGTTGGGAGGATGCTTCTGATAGCTTTTAGAGTCTGTCTTCAGGTGAAACTAATCCATTGGGCAATGGGGTCTTTGACTGTTGTTCCCTTGAGATCTTTACTTGAGTGTGGGTGTGACTACAGGGCCTGTATGTATTCCATGAAACAAATTATAAAGTGTGAGCGCGAAGTGAGGAACAACTAGCAAAGAGCAATTAAGGATTCTTTACTTGAGCTTACTAGTGTGAGAGAGGTCTGTTATTTAGGAGCAATTACTTGAATTCCTGAAATAACATGTTCTTGTGATGATACAGTATTAAAGGTAGCTCTGAAGAATTACTCTTTAAATACTATAGCTGAGGAAAACATATGAAATGGCTAGGATTGAGTCCAGGGTATTCAAAGATTAAATCCTGAGACTATTCTTTTTCTTGGCCATTTAGATAAAGAATCCATGGAAAGCATGAACGATACAATGAAAGTATAACAAACGTACATATAACAGAGAGTAACGAGAAAACTTATTGAGCCATGGAATACACAGGAACCCTGCAACTTTAAGCCACACACCAGCAAGCCATCATGAGAGACAATGTTTGGAGAAATCCCATCATTCTTTGTATTAGCTGTCTGAATCTTTACCACATGAGAGTAACAGAAGAGAAAACGAGAGATTTTTCACATCCGAAGTCCAACCCCTCTAAACAAACGCGAGGGGGAATATATAGAGGTT
>APFE030850786.1:104834-115663 GCA_000404065.3 Pinus taeda | reverse complement strand
AAATTGATCCGGTTCTAAATATGAAGATGCAATACATACCTTTTGTAACAGTGGTACACCATGTAGATCAAAATATTGCTTCATCTGAAGTATCCAATTTACCGGATCCTTGCCATCAAACTTCCTCATATCACCTTTTCTTGATTTTAGGAGCTCGATATTGAAATGACTATAACTCTCTAAATTCGACTCTTCTGGTCCTGAAATTGCGATCTAAAGAAGCCCTTTGTGTCCTCTTTCTAATTCCACCATTCTGATCGAATTTAGATTCTCCAAGAAAGAGTTATGCACAATCTCCCAAGATGACCTGATTATAGACTAGTTCAGTAGAGCGAACTTATACATTGTGCTATGATTCACTGTTTCAACCTTTGGTTCTGAAAAATATATACAAGAAACTACAGTCCATCCTCTTTATGTAACTTCCTACGAAATTTCAATCCGATGCTCAGACAAAAAGTTATGACGATTTTCCCCAGGTCACCTGTTTGGAATGTAATTCAGGAGTCTGCAAAAAGACCAACTTCCTTAGATCATATCTCCGCAAATATAGTTTGAAAAGCTCTGAAATTTGGACCCGAGGTTCAGTGTGATTTCTTCTCAAATGGGTTTTTTTTCGCTTTTGAAACATCGTAGAAAAAAGGTTATAGTGAAAATGCCACGATGACTTATTTGGAGCAGCGAAACCCTAGAATCCAAAGCTCTGATACCAAATGTTATGAAACCTGCTCACAAAAAGATAGAAAATATAGATCAATGCCTTAGATTTCAGCCTCTTCGAGGGGAAACCTCCTTTACATTACATAAATGAAAAATTCTTGGATGATACAAATGACAAGACCTCCTTTCTATATATAGGAGTCTAAGGGGTCATAATATAATCAGAGCCAACATAACAATAATAATGTAAGGGCACAATAATAACAATAGTGGCCTTCTATGGGGCACAATAATAACAATATGGGGAATACAGGGGCACAAAAATATAATAAGGGGGTTGTACTAATAACAATAAGGGGTTACACTAGTAGAATAGGGACCTAACAGTTTATATTATCAATCATGGTCAACCATGTTTTAAAATTCAATCTTGGTCAACCATGTTTTATAAATTCAATCATGGACAACCATATTTTATAAAATCAATCATGGTCAACCATGGTCCAACATCGCATTGTAACAATGATTGTCTCAATATGAAAATAAATCATTGCCTCAACCATGGTCCAAATTCACATTATGACATACATTATCTTAATATGATAATCATGGTCAACCTTGGTCAAGCATGTTCAACCATGTTTCATAAAATCAAATATGGTCATCAATGGTCAGTCATGGTCAACCATGGTTGAACATCACATTGTGACAAAGATTGTCTCAATATGAAAATCAACCATGGTCAACCATGATTAGTCGTGGTCAATGATGGCTAACCATGATTAGTCATGGTCAACGATGATTAACCATGGGTTTATAATATTTTTCCCTCGGGTTTAATATTATTAAAAAATGGTCAACCATGGTTAACCGTGTTTTATAAAATCAATCATGGTTAACCATGGTCCAAGGTCGAATTGTGAGAAAGATTGTCTCAATATGATAATCATGGTCTACCATAGTTAACCTTGGTCAACCATAGTGAGTTATGTTTTATAAAATCAAACATGGTCATCCATGGTCTATCATGGTCACCCATGGTCGAATGTTACATTGTCTCAAAGATTGTGCTGATATGAAAATAAACTATGGTTAAGCATGGTCAACCATGGTCCAATGTCGCATTGTGACAAGGATTGTCTCAATATGAAAATCAACCATGGTTAAGCATGTTTATTTTTTTGTTCATAATATTTATCTTAGGGTTTACATACCTTGGGTTTATAATATTAGCCCCTTGGGTTTAATATTATTCCCTTGGGTTCATAATCCCTTGAGGTTTTAGTATGAATCCCTTAGGTTTATAATGTCAATCGCTTGAGTTTATTATTCCATTGGATTTATAATATAAATCCCTTAGGTTTATTATTCCCTTGGGTTTATAATAGAAATCATGGTCAACCATGGCATATCATAGTCAACCATGGTCAACCAGGTTTATTTTAGGGTTTATAATATTTATCTTAGGGTTTATATACTTTGGGTTTATAATTTTTATCCTTTGGATTTATTATTCCCTTGGATTTATAATATCAATCCTCTGGGTTATTAATCTAAGGGTTCATATTCCTAGGGTTAAATAATATTCCCTTAGATTTATAATCTATTGAGTTTTTAGTATTAAATTAATAATGAACGAGATAAAAGTCAATTATTTAATGAAAAATAGATAATACATTATTAATTATTAAATTAATTTATTATATATTTATTATTAAATAGTAGTAATTATTGGTTCAAAACGCGTTGCATTCTAATGTGATTTACGCCGAAAAAACTTCTCAGAAAAAGTAGTATTATTATTATTAAATAATTAAATTATTATTATCATTAAATAATTTAATAATAACTTAATTACTAATTATTTTTATTACTACTATTTAATTTTAATTTAAATAAAAAAATTCCTCGAGTGAAAAATCGCAATTTTATATTAATTTGAGAAAATTACATTTTGTAGATGCCTAGCAGGCATATGCAGTAAGTTAGGTCGTGGCCTTCAAAAAATATGTATGTACAAAATTTCCCACACAGGGTATATAGTGAATTTTCAGATAAAAATATATATACAATATATATAGAGCATAGAGTGCTGATAGGATCTGCAAAAGTATAAACTGCAATTAGGGCCTATCGGCCCTCTAATATAGTTGATCAATATATGGCTAGGGGTAGTATTGGAAGTGTTCTATATCCCGTTGTTCTCGGATTAGCCATAAATCCCTGGGCTGGACCGTGGCCTCCGTGGATAAATGATCGGCATTTTGATTGTGTTCCCTGTAAATGTGTTGACAAGAAATATAATCAAAATGATATTTTAAAAGCATGGCTTCATTCAATATATTCCTGAGAGAGTGCCCATGACATGCAGATGTATTACTGAACCATTTTATAATGATTTTGGAATCCCCAAATATTTGAAGGTGTCTACAATCATGTGCTAGTGCAAAATGAAACAAATGTCTAAGGTGATGAGTTCAGCAAAGTTATTTGTTCTAGCCCCCAAGCCCAGCTAGATACGATAAAAATGATTGTCAGATAAGTGCAATAAAATACCCCCCCCCCCACACCCTTGGTCTTTTGCAGAGCCATCAAAATATGCCCAAGGGTGATTGCGGTTAATAACTTTAGGTATCATGACTTGGACGGGAGGAGTGGGATCATCATCAGGAATTTCATGGTAGGCATTGATAATCTTAGCAACTGCTAGTGGCCATTGGACTACAATGTCTCTAAAGATGATTTCTTTCCTATTCAACGATATGGTCCAGCATATAAGGAAAGGGAGACTACAAATTTTATGTTTCGTGGTCTCAACCCACCAATGTTTCCAAGCATCCAGTGTGTTTTGACCATGCCATTGCTGAGTAATGGCCAATGTGGAAAGAACCTGATCCCATATATTGATAACAGTAGGGCAAAGGAGAAAGAGATGATCATTCGATTCCTCAGTCTGGTGACGTAAAACACACCAAGAGGGCCATAAAAGGATCTTTTCATCAGATTACCCCATATAGGAGTCTTGTTCATTAATACATTCCACATAAATAGTCTGGTGCATCGAGGAGCTTTGAGCTTCCAAAGAGAGTGCCAACAACCCATCAACACAGGTGGCATGTGTGTAGCATGAATAATAGGGTATCCATCTTTTAGTGTATTTAATCCATGCGTTGTAGGTGCCCGAATGAGCTCATATTCTTCCTCCATAATATGAACATGTGATTTAGTCAATGCGTAAGTATATCCCACCCAAACTTGGTGCCACTCGACTGGAAGTCCCAAATGGTCAGTTCATTTCCAAGCTTGTGCAAATATGATGGAGTTCTCTGAATCAGCAACATTGGCAAGCATGGATATGCCTCTGTCCTTAAGAAAGTTAATAAGATCAAGAAGTAGTCAATACATATTGCTGCAACTAGTCCATGGATCCATGCCAATGCGCACAAATGTGCCAGCTTTTATGCACCATACAAGGCCATTTCTGATAGTGGGAAGAGTATGTAGAACAACCCACCAGATCGTCAATATTCCAATTCTATGCCATGTTGGGAGGTGAATCCATTCCATATTATGTAAGGGCCATATGCATTTGTGATGAACCACCTATGTGCAGAGGTTGCAAGAGTTTAGTATGAGCTATCCCATCTTGGTAGCAAGTGCATGTGCAAATGAAGGTAGATCTTTTAATCCCTAACCTTCCCATTTTTTAGGAAGTGCAATATGACTCCATCCCACCCAAGCAAAAGGCGTCCCTTCCTTGTATCCATTCCAAAGGAATCTACAACATATTTTTTGTATCCGTGACAAGATTCCTTTAGGTATCCAAGCCAAAGACATCCAATAAACTGGGGTTGCCTCCAAGACCGATTTAAAGAGTACTAGCAACCCTGCTCTGGATAAGAACCTATGATTCTAGTTGTGAAGTCTTTTTTCAACCTTCGCCACAAGCCAAATCCAATCCGTAATTTTGTAGCAGTGAGCTTTGATGCGGAATCCAAGGTATTTGAGGCCATCTTCCAAATGTAGTCTTTGAAAAAGGAATTTCTGACAGGTAATCAGAATTTCCTATGGGGTGCAAGCTGAGAAGGAGATAGTGGATTTCAGCCAATTAGATTCCATACCAGTAGCAGTTGAGAAGAGCATAAATATATCATGAAAAATAGAGAAATCCTGAATACCCCCATTGAGGAAGATGAGCACATCATCAACAAATAGAATGTGGGAAATAGTACAGTGGTCTGCTATCTTGAGGCCCAAAAGTCGCCCATCTCTTCTTGCCTGCAGTATCAATCTACTCAGACCTTCCATAACAAGGATAAATAGGAGTGGAGAGAGAGGGAAACCTTGTCTGAGGCCTCGCTCAGCATGAAATAAATTGGAGGCTGAACCATTAATAAGAATTCTGAAGGACACAATGGTAATATAACACATAATCCAATGAATGAAAGTGAGGGGGGAACCTAAATGAATGAGGAGCATGCGTATGTAAAGCTAGCTAACCCGATCAAATGCCTTGGAGAGATTGATCTTGAGGATGGCTCCTTTTAGCTTCATCATCTGAATGGAGTGGAGAACCTCCTGGGTAGTATCGATGGCCACATGAATTTGTCTATTATGCAAAAATGAAAATTGCTCAGGTGAGATGTAGGCAGATAGGATGGGCTTTAATCGATTGGCAATGATTTTGGCAATATTCTTGTAGAGATAGTTGCAAAGGGATATAGATCTAAAATCATTGAATGTAAGTGGGGAGTCCATTTTGGGTATTAAGGAAATTAAAATGGAATCGATAGCCTTATACATACGCCCGGATGACCTGCATTCCTCCACAATCTTAGAAGGTCATGTCTTATGGTCTCGAAAAAGGCTAGATAAAATTCAACAGACCAGCCATCTGGGCCAGGGATTTTATCCTTTTTGAACCATTTGAGTGTACTTTGCAGTTCCCCCATCGATACAGGCTTAATAAGATCATATATCGCATCTTGGTCTACAAAGCAAGGGAATAGCCCAACAATTCAAACTATTTCTACTAATGTGGCCTCAGGAGGAGCCTTGAAGAGTGGTTGGAAGTGGTAGGAGCCAAGATGAGCTAGTTGGTGAAAGGTATGGACAGAATGTCCATCCTCGGTAAGCATCTTCCATATAGTGTTGCTATCCCATCTCCCCGTTGCATAATTATGAAAGAATTTGGCATTGTCATGCCCATCCTTTAACCAAATAGCCCTACCCCTTAGGCGCCATGTCTCCTCATGTTCTTTAAGAATTTTGGACCTTTGAGCCTCCAAATCAGTAAGTGGTTTTTTAGCTTCAACAGTTGTAAATCTGCACCCTTGCTCGTCCAACAGATCATCTAGCTTGTTTTTTATGCTTCTAAGAGTTTGTTCATCCCGATCTCGCTTGTTTTTTGCCCATTGAATAGATAGATTCTTAAGCTCAATAATATTGTGACAAAATCCTTCTACTGTGGATCTCCCCTGAGAAGGTGGGTGTGCTCGCCAAAAGTCATTGACCAGTTTGATATATTTGGGGTCCATCAGCCAAGTAGAATTGAATTTAAATGGGGCTTTTGGTTTCTAAAAGGATCCCGACAGCTCCAATAAAATAGGAGAGTAGCCAGAGATGCCACCAGATCCCACCCACTGACAATAATTTGACAAGGTCCTTACCAAGTGCTCCTTTATTAAGAATTGGTCCAGTCGCCTTGCCAAAGATGCATCACTTGTTCTTTTGTTGCACCAAGTTGGTTGCAACTTATTCATGGGGAAATCTATTAAATGGTGATGCTCCATAAGTTGTCCCATGGTGGCTGATAGGGGATCCAACTGAGCATTATATCCCAATATTTTTCATGTCCAATAGAGAAATTCAAGTCCCCTCCCAGGATAATATTGTCAGAATTAGTAAGATATAAGTTAAGAAGACGATTCCAGGAATCTTCCCTATTAAGACAGGGAGCATAAACATTGATAATTCTGACCCAGCTCCGAGGAATATATGTCCATGTCGATAAATACAACACCCCCCCAGGATCAGATAATCTTGATAGAGTGGGGATTGATGCCTAGTACAACTCCCCGAGATCGTCCATTAACATCAAGAGCATGAAAAGTTCAACCCAGCTTCAGAGAGTGCAAGACAGAGATGACCTTATCGACCATACCTAGAGTTTCTTGTAAATAAATAATGTCGATCAGCTCATTATCTGGTAGTCTTCCGAGGGATAGTTTTTTAGCAGGGCTAGCACACCCTCTATAGCTAAATGAGATTCACTTCATGGATGAGACCGAGGGAGGGTATTCAATGCTCTAAGAACCCTGTCAAGAGTAGATTGCTTGCCTCGGGCACATCCACCCCAGCTTGGATAATGGCTTTATAAATATTGGAATGCCAATCCCTAGGGAGCTTGGTGATTTTAGGAAGGGAAATCAAACCAATCCCAACAGGCTCAGGAGGGTGTGTCGCCCGAAAGCAAAGATTGTAGGAGTGAGAGTGACCAGAGGAGATCGAAATCCCAGGAGATAGAGATGAAATAGTCAAACCAGGAATAGAGGGCGGGGTTGTAGAGTAGGATGGGGAGTGGAGGTCCAAAGGGAAAGTGAGAGAGGTGGGGATATGTTTGGAATGGATGTAAATGCAACATGAAAATGATGTGCATAACTAGATAAAGATAAAGAAGAGACAAAGTAGAGGGGAGGAGGAATAAACGAAGAGCGAGTGGCTGCAGCAGCAACCCATACTCTCATCATAAGTGGGGAAGGAGGTCGAGGGGAGGCTGATGAAGGCGTCTGAGCAGAGCATCGTTCCGGTGGTGTCGGATGCTGAGACTGAGAAGGCTGTCCCTCGACAGATGCAGGTGCTTCAGGACTGGCATCAACCGCAACCTTGGAGGGAGAGAAGGCAGAGGTAACTAGAGGGTAGTCCTTGTAGAGATGTTCAAACTTATGACACCTTCTGCATCTGAATGTCACCCCTTCATAATCCAAAATTTGGATATGAGTAAATCTTCTCTAATGTAGGGTGATTTGTTCCTCCAGACCTTCTTTGGTGTCCAAGTACACCAATATGTGAGCCATCGATTTGTTTCCATAACTAATATATGACTTGTCATAATCCAAGAAAGTGCCCAATGCAGTCCCAATATGGGTGAAGATATCCTCAGACTAGAAATGAAGGGGGAGACCAGGTAACCTGACCCATAGCAGTCCAACGCCCAATTGTTCCCTCTCGGGGTCGAAAAGTGAACTCCATCTCTTAAGCAGCATTGGAGCTAGTTCAATGTGTCAGTACCAAGAGAGAACCCATGAGGCACAGTCCTCCCTTTCGAAACTAAGTGAAAACCAACCTCGAGCCAGGGTGGTAACAGATGGGAGTTCCTAGAGAATGTTGCCCCAAATATCCATGACCCAGAGGGAAAGTCGGGAGGCTGAGTACAATCTTCCTCTAACTTTGCCCACCAAAGCCTTATTCGCAGTATCCACAACATCACCCATTTGTACACCTTCATCGAAGCAGAGGGACAGGTCCTTGCGGGATGCTTTGATGCACTTTGGTTTCTTGGCTTTGTCGGAACGAGGTGTCGTTGGGTGGTCCTATAAGGGGTCTTGTGTACCTGAGTTAGCCTCCTATGAATTAGAGTTACAAGTCCAAGGGTTAACAGCCGGAATATCGAATCAGCCGGACAAAAGAGATGATTGCCCTGGGTCAGCGAGAGGATTCAAGAAGGGGGATGAGTCCGGGAAGTGAGTGAGGGGAACAACAGTAGAGACAATACCCACCGACGAGGGGAGGGCAGAAGAGGGCAGTTAATGGGGGGATCTGGAGGCGGAAAATCGAGACAAGGAGAAGGTGGTGTGCAAGATGCAAATAAATTAAGTGTGGCCGAAGAAAGAGGAGGCCAGTGAAGACCCAGAGATGCAATGGAGAAGGAAGAAAATGGTAGACAGGGCACAGATGGACCGGGATCAAAACGGATAGGCAGCAATCCCAACCATGGTGGAAAAGAACCCGGGGACCTAGATACCAACACCTCCGACAGGGAGCTAGGGTAAGACCAAATGGGTTCGTAGGGATTCGGATCCTCTAAATAGTCAACAACGTCCTCTTCCATCGCCGATATTCTGCAGTCAATAACGCGAACAGGAGGAACGAACCATAGAAGATGTAGACAACGAAACCGAAAGATAGACCAGTAGATCGTCACAGTGATATGCCGCGCAACTGGGGGATACACGGATAACAACAACAAAGGCTGCAGGGTAGGAAGAAATATGTGAAACCCTAGCCAAACTCTTTTTTTAATTTAATAATAGTGATAATATTAATTAATAATAATAATTAATATAAAGCTTTGGCATATATCAACCATATTTACTATTGTACTAATTAATAATATTATATATTAGTAATTATGTTAATAATAATAATATATTATCAAATTATGAATCAATTAAATATTAAATTGGTGCATAATTATTTTCACTATTAAAAACCTATAAAATATATATATACTCCGTTTAAATTTGTAAAAACAAAACATATAAATAATAATAAATATATTTATGAATGATTGATATGTTAATATAATTGTTGTTAGCTTCAACCACTGATTACTTTGCAGGCTACATGATCGAGTTTGTTTCCAGAGAACATAATTGTGGAAAATACAAATAACATTTAATTAGACTAAATGGCAAGGGAAAGTTGGATTAAAAAAAAAAAAATGAGATCTCGTTATATTCAGCGGTGAGAGAAAGGTACTGGCCAGTTTTATTTTATGAGTCCGCATTAAAAGTGGATAATATATAATTTAAAATTCTAATGTCAATTAAGCAATTCATTTAGGGTTATTCAAAGCATTTTGTTGTTATTGAAGATTAAGTGGATCTATACTAAACCTGGATTTGTTATGTGGCCTGAAATTATAATATTAGTCAATAAACACCAATTGACTATATTTTCAGCGCATAAATTTGACAGATCGCACTCCTAATTCATTCTTTATATTGTAAATCGTGAAAATAATTTTCTAAAACTCTCAACATTAAAAAATATTATTAACATTTATCCATAAAAGAATGCATTATTATGATTATCGAAGTATGATAATGGTATATTTGTTTTTTGCTAAGAGATAGTTGAGATTTGGTATAAATGCGTGTATTTTTAAGTGGTTAGGATTAATATCATAGAAAGAAAAGTTAAAGCTGGAAGTTAGTTATAGAATTATATTGTTTCAAGTATATTTAAAATTGATTAAGTTTTATGTAATTTTGTTGATCGAATTTCGTTATTTTGAGATCCTTTTTATTTAAAATTAAAACTAAATTCAACCTCAACACAATTTAATATGGAGAAAAAGTCCCAATCTATAATATTGTTATTATTAATAATAATGGAAAATTCATTGAACATACAAAATTGTACATAAATTGCAAACCATGATCTATTTTAATATAAAATATCATTCAATTGAAATTTTATATGAGGATCTATTTTAATATAAAAGTATTATTGAATTGAAGTTAATATGTGAAGAGCCATAAAGCAAAATTTCCATAATATTACATAGGTAATTTAATCAGTTTTAGAATAATATATTATTAAAATAATATAGTTTAGTAAATATGAATTATAATAAATATTAAATTGTATCGTGAGATAGTATATAATTTAATAATTTACTTTCAATCGGACCATTAGATTTGAATTGATAAATAAAAATTATTATTAAATAAATATATGGATGTACCAATAATATTTTATTTTGAATTTGTTTGTTTTTTGAATTTATATATATTCATTTATTAATAAACAATTACATTTAATTAAATAAACAAATGAATTTCTAGCTAGTAAGAATAATTTAACTATATATTTTACCTAATTTAACAAATTTCTAAGAATAATAGTAATTAAAAATATAGCAAGATTATTATTCATTTGATTGGGGTCATAAGGTCAGAAGTAGCAGTTGTCCATATAGTCGTTGGAGTCTCTGCCCATACTATTTAACAAGCTATGCTGGATCAGTTCTTCAACTTGTCCTGACGATGAACCACACTGGTTGGTTCGAAACGCGTCGACAAATGATTTTGTATGTGATTTCGCCGAAATTTCTCTAACAATATTAAATAATTTAACAAAAAGTTTTATAAATTTATATTATT
>APFE030850786.1:57483-84358 GCA_000404065.3 Pinus taeda | reverse complement strand
AATCGCTCCCGGATTCGCTCCCAAACCGGGAGCTTCTGAAAATGGTCGCTCCCGCTCCCGCTCCCCGCTTCCGCTCCCGCTCCCAAGTAACATAGAGCCTAACTATCTAGGCATGTAGAAGTCGACCAAAGTCTCTTTAGGACACTTGCTCAAGTGTGAGCAAGTTGCTATTAAACTTACCCTAAATCTAACTTAGGTAAAGCACATAATTAATTATGTTGGCTATTGAGCTAATGAAACTTAGGAAAAGTAAAGTACTTTACTTTAGTGACTATGTTTTAATCTTAATCATTGATCTCAAGTGAGGTGAGATCTAATATCAGTTGTCAATCACTTTGGAGATTAGGGTTAGGGTTTAGCGCAATGTAAAGTTACAAAAGCAAAGCTATGGAGAGGTGAAAAAGTTAAAAACACACCATTTTGTGGCACAAACCATTGAGAGAGGGATTTTCTCAAGTGGGTGCGATACTCAAGTGTGCCAGGCACGAGGAAATTGCAAAAGTGCAGCATTGGAGATCCAGATCAGCCAAGGAGATCGAGGACAGATCTAGGACTTGATTTGTTGTATCATATCCAAGGTATCTTCTAACTGTACTTTTCTTCAGTTGGGCAATTATTTGAGGACATGAGACCAAGTAGTTTCTGAGTTATTAATGAAGAACTATTGATTGGATAGAATCTGTTAGTCACTTGTGATTGAGATTGGTGTAATTTTTGCTTCCACTAATTGTGTTAAGAATCTAGTGATGCATGTATTCAGTAGATCTGTAATCTACTAGGTAAATAGAATGTTGAGTGCTAGTTTGAGGAAAAACTAACACGGTGTCCGGCCAGGTCAGCAAGGTTCAAAGCTATTACAACAATATACTCATTATGAGCTCAGCATGTCACTTATAGGAATAGAACCAAGGTGGGGATGATAACAATCCATCCCACAACCACTCAAGCTAGATCGAAACGGCAATCCATTCTTTAGCCTATGGGTACCCTATCAAGAGTTCGTCTCTTATTCTTGTGTTGTGTTTTCTTCTCTCTAGCACACTTATGGATTAGCTCTCTAGTGCATTTATGGATCAGTTCTAGGGCACACTTGTTAGGGTTTTATCCTGCACCACCCTAGTCCTGCCTTTCTACTTGTTTATTGCATGAATTAGGGTTTGCAGGTTGGCTTCATCCAATCCTTTCACTCTCTTATGAATGTCAACAAAGTAAACCTTGGAAATATGGTGTTTAATGGTTTTGGTGGACTTGTTCATCAACCATGTTGGCTGCTATTGATAACATTGGTTGCACTGAGTTCCTTGCTATTCATAAACCCAGTAACAGCTAAAAAATAGTATACGAAAACACGGAACAGTAAAATAATCAAATGATAAATCGTGTTGGCCATGGTCTGAGCTGTTACAGAGCATTGTAGCCATCAACAGAATGACATAGAAAATGATTATTATGCAATTTTGGTATCTGTAGGCAGTTTGACGCACACAACTGCCACTGTCACTTGAATAAGTAATCAGCTTGTTCATGTTTGCAGAACGCTGCAACACTAGTTTCTTTCTCCTTTGCACGGATCCGCGTGTTTCACCTCCTAAAAATCACAAGAGCATGTGGTCTGTTATGTTGAAGGGCCGCATCAAAAAATATGATATCATTTCTTCAAACCCGTGTGAAATTTGCCCATGGGGTCATGTTTCAGCGGTTAAGATAGTGGCATATTAGGCCCAATTTTCCTGGATACACAAATATATAGTTGGGGTCAGATGCCAGTCCTGGAAGGCAGCCGTTGGGTTCAGTTTCAAGTCCTGGAAGGTAGCAGTTGGGCTCAGTTCCAAGTCCTGGAAAGCAATAATAACCAGCTGGGGCCAGGTGCAAGCCATCGAAAGCAGGAATAAGTACTTGGGGCCAGGTGCAAGGCCTCGAAGACATGAATAAGCATATCGGGCCAGGTGCAGGTCATAAGTGATTCTGATTGTTGCATAGGACCTGTTCTGGCCAGTATAATGTTTCTGGAGCTTAGAAGGAAGCACTTCCAGTATAAATAATATAAATTAAAACTCTGCGAAATTATGTGCAGATATTCTGAATCTTTCTATAGACAAAGTATGAATCCTAGGGTTCCTCAAATGTACTTAATTATAATTGTTTTCCTGTTAAACATAGATTACATCTTCTCCAATGCCCACATATGACCAATTAACATAAAGAAGCTTTTTACGCAGCTTATTTCAGAGATTTAGAAACATTTATGTTTATCTTTGAATTGAATCATCGCAAAGAAACAGCGAGTGTAGTCAAATATATGTCCGCGGAATCATTTAGTGACAAATAAACAAAGAAGTAATAAATCATCACTCACATGGATAGGTGACCATGAGCAGCGCAAATTCATGTTGGCGGATCTGAGTAGAGAAATTCTTCCGAGTGAGGAGCTGCCATCTGGGTTCAAATCCACTCCCACTCTCCTCCTCTGCATCAGCTGATCCATTAACCACCAGTACCATGCAAATAAATGCCCAACACACCAAAAATCTCCACCATGTACATGCCAATCTCATTCCCATCTTCACCGTAATCTCTCAGATCTCAACGCTTTGAAATCATATGGCATCTCTGATTCGGTACCACGAGCGTTTACTGTTGTTCCTGTCCTCCTGCGGACACTCACTCTTACATCCGACTCAAGTATAATATCTAATCATATTGTAATTTTATCTTTGATCCGTGAGAGATGGCTGCCCAAAGTTGATTGACTTTTGATAAGGTTGGCAATGATGTTTCAATTTCCCAAAGTCGAACTTGAACTTTACTCTTTAAAATATATATATATATATTGAAATGACATTGTTTGAATATTTTGGTTGGCTTTATATAATAAAGAAAGAGTGTTTTAAGTGAGAGGAATATATTAGGCCTCGAGTATGTTCTAAAATTACTTTTGCTTGGTTAAGAGCTCGGGTCTTTGTTGCACGTAAGGAAATAGTTTAACAATCCAAGACTCAAAGGCATCTGGTAGGAGTGAAAGCCTGCCCCCTTACGAACCACCAATGAGTAATTACAAGTGGTGTGGTTTTTCTTAACTAACAATGATGAGTCAACCTTCATTCACAAATAGCAGCCGATGGTAATTGTCCCCATTGTTGGTTTGACAATTGAGTTATGATAGGTTTTCCCATTGTTTAGAAGTGATAGGTATCTATGTTGTGTCATTTTGATGATATATAGTTTGTTTTGTAGTATAGTTTATTTCCTTAATTCTTATAAGGGCTTTTATCAAAGTTATGGGTCACCTTGAGGTATTGATCGAACATAATTTGTTTTGTAATATAATTTATTTGTTTAATTCTCATAAGGGCTTAGTTACGAGTCACTTTGAGATAGTGATCTAACATGTGGTTATACCTAAAGAGATTATATTAAACGGCCTCATGATCTTCGTAGAATGAGTGGAAAGTCCCCATTTCTTCAATTTTTTTAAATGTAATAATATAAAAATAAATAATAATTGAATTTTAAGGTCATGGCCAAGTGAGACACCAAATTGGTGTATGAGACCCCTTGTTTGTGGGACAAGGATCGCCTCCTTGTAGTGATTTGATTGCTAAAGTTTATGAAGGTGTGCATATTGTACCCTCCTTTGGATTTGAATCTATAACCTTTTACGAGAAAGCACATGTTCTTAACCATTAGGTGCAGTCAAGTTGTACAAGGGTTTAGCTTAGGTAGTTAGGACAACCGTTTCTTCTCCTTCCCACCTATGTTTAAATTCCACAAAGTGACATATTGGCACATTGTTATAAAGATAGAAGGGTAGACACCCCCACAAATAGAGGTCCACTCTATTGTGCCTTGGGACAATTTGGCCCTTACTTAGTCACAAGTTCATGGTACATCTAGCTTGTGGCCTGTTGGATATACTCTTTGGGTTATAGTGGCAACCAATAGATATAGTCCCAAGCCTAGCCTAAATCACTTTTATGAGTTATTGATTCCATTGTTTATAAAAAGTATAAACTGTTTATTTACCCTATGTGATTAAGAGTTCATATGTTGAGCTATGTTTTAGCATTAAGTGGAAGTTATTACCCATATTTTTTGTATCAAATTACCACTCATTTTCAATATCAAACTCTTATTTTTCTTTATGCTTAGTGACATATGATTCTTAATTCACCTAACATAATGGGGCTCAAAAACATTAGTTGAGTTTGTTGAAATGAAATTTTATGATGTTGTGTAAGATTATAAATAGAGTAAATCCATCTTAATCACGGATCTAGTAACCACCGAGAGGGATCAAATCTTTTAAGGTTTTTAAAGGGCAAAACGTCAAAATGTTTTGTAGCTAGAGATCTAGTCCACCTGCCCCTTAATAAGATATATATATATATATATATATAAATAGATATGAGGTGTAAAAATTTTAGAGTGCAAAACTTGGAAAATTATTTGCAACTATAAAGATTTGGTTTCTCTTGCCCCCTAATATAATATTTTATATGAGAGGGAAAGAGGGACCAAATGTCTATAGCTGCAAATCTTTTTTCAAGTTTTGCACTATAAAGAAAATTGCACCTTATGAAATTTCTAGTTACCTAGAAGGTGTTATTAACCCAGTTCATTATTTCCTATTACTTATTCACTGCAGCTTAATTCTTCTCCAGGGAAGTAACGAATAATAACATGAGCAACACCAATCACAAACAAAAAAAAAATAAAAAATAAAAAATACCTGAAATATACAAGAAACCAATCACGCAATTTCCAGTATATTTCGACAAAAATGTCCTTGGAAAAACCCCAATGTGGGGAAATCCAATTTTCATATCGGAGTGCTTTTTATTAATATCTTCAACAAAACTTGTTATTGAGAAATTACAACTGCTTGCTAAACACTGGCAAAGCTCCGACAATATTTTTATCTCCACCTCTAAACAAATCGATCTAGGAAACTTCATTATCTCCCACTACAAATTAACTTGGCCCTTTCTAGCAATTCGCAGCTCCTTTGGAACTCACATTGGTAGCCTCCAAAAAACTAGCAAACTCAACCTCCTTCTGCAAAAATAATTTTATCTCCTTATGATACTCAAAAACTAGAAATCTCTGTGAAGAATAAACTCTGGTAATTTCTTCCCAATCACTGTTACTGAAACACTCTTAGTGTCTCTGAAAACCAGCCACTCAATGTGCCTTCAATGTTGTGCATCGATCTCAATTTATAATCGTTCATTCACAAATGAATGGTTGTGATTAGAATTTTACTTGATCTAATCGATGACTAAGATCATCTTAGAAACTTTCTACGAGTTTCAAGAGGTAAATTGATCATATCCCAACCAATGTTAATAAATTATCCACTTTCCCTAAGTTAGACTTAGGAAGTTATTTAAATAAAAATCACTAATTGGTGTAACTAAGATATTTCCCTTGGGAAAAATTACATGGGCTTGGAGATAATTAATTCCTCCGTGTTTCTAACCTCAATGAATCTCTCAAGTCTATAACATTTGTCTGAGCTACAATGCTTGGAGATAATTAATTCCTCCGTGTTTCTAACCTCAATGACATCTCTCATGACTATAACATTTGTCTGAGCTACAATATTCTAACATTCCCTCTTAGCGAGGAAGGTGTCCTCCACAACACCCAACTTATCCCTTAAGAAAACAAACTTCCCTTTATTCAAGGCCTTCATCAAAGTGTTTGCCACCTGCTGATCTATAGGAACATACTGTAGTCAAACTGATTCATGTTGTACGCAATCCCTGACGTAAGGTATCTAATGTCGATGTGATTTAACCTATCACGAAACACTAGATTCTCATATAGCTTGACGCAACTCTAATTATCAAAGTAGATATTGGTCAACTCCATCCTTTGACCAAATAGTGCAACTAATAGCTTCCAAAGCCATATGGCCTCACATGTAGTCATGCTCACTTTCATGTACTCTACTTCTATAGAGCTTAATGCAACCAAATTTTACTTCTTGTTGTACCAAGAGACAACCCCCTAATCCAATGTTGAAGCAACACCCTAAAGTGCTTTTCCTATCCATTACATTACATGCCTAGTCTGCATCAGTATATCCCATCCACCTAACACCATCACCCTGAGTATACCTTAACCCATACTCAATTGTACCTTGTAGATATTGTAGCACATGCTTCATTGTTGTCCAAAGCACCCTCTTTGGATCCACCATGAACTAACTAGGAGTGTTGACCACAAAGCAAATGTCCAACCTTGTGTTGACTAGATACATGAGAGAGCCAATAAGTTATTTATACAAGGTGGTGTACATTTCCTCTTGCTTATATGCATCAATATTCTTCCAAATGGTTATCATAGGTGTAGACATGGGTCTATAGTCCAACATCCTACATTTCTTTAATATCTCCATAGTGTATCTCCCTTGTCCAAGGAATATCTCCCCATATGTCTGCAACACCTCGAGCCTTATAAAATAACGCATCAACCCCAAATCCTTTATCTTGAACTTTGTTGCTAAGTCCCTCTTGCAACCCTTGATGAGCCTTGGTGACCCGGTCAAAAATAGATCATCCACATATAACACGAGAATGAGAGGCTCACCTCCAACCATAAGATAGTATAGGTTCAAATCTTCCTCACTCTTCATGGAGCCCATTTCTTGCAAGTAGTTGTCAATCTAACCATACTATGCTCTGGGAGTTTGCTTGAGTCCGCATAATGCTCTCTTCAACCTATATACATGGGTTTCCTTCCCATGCATCTAAAAACCCTCCAGTTGTTCAATGTACACCTCCTCCTATATGACTTCGTTTAGGAACATCGTCTTGACATCCATATGATGGATTTTCTATCCCATCTATGTTACAAGTGAGATCACGTCCCTAATGGAAGTATACATGGCCATAAGAGCAAATGTCTCCTCATAATCTATTCCCTCTTTTTGAGAGAACCGCTTGACCACAAAACTTTCCTTAAATTTTTCTACACTACCATTTATAGTGTGCTTGATCTTGTAGATCCAGCGGCAACCAACCATTGCTTTATCCAACGATCTGGGTACCACCTCCTAAACATCATTTAACATGATGGATTTGTACTCCTCCACCATCACATCCTGCCACACCTTGTGTTGTTTAGCCTCGTGATAGTTGGAAGGTTGACTATCAATGAGCTCACTCATCAACTCCTTGTACCGGGAATATCTCTTTGGTGGTTTATTGTCCCTAGTGATTGATCTAGGAGCTCCCACAAACTCTTACGCATCTCTTAACATTTAAAGCACTTCTCTATTCCTTCACCCATGAGTGGTGGGTGGAGCTTCGAGCTCCTCATCTTGTTGTTGTTTCTCTGCATGTTGTGAACTCTTCTATGCACTTGTACCTATACCCATACTAGTCATTGTACTTGTACTAGTGCCTTGAGCCTAAGATTCCTATTCAACCCTTGGAGCTTCAACTAGCTGACAATGATCAACTACTGGTAACTCACAAGATCTCTTGAAGGTTTTATCCTCCTAGAACTTTGTGTTCCATCTCATGATGATCTTCTTGTTACTTGGAATGTAGATCCTTTGTGCCTTGGAAGTTTCATTCTAATGAATGAAATATCCCAACTCTACAATTGCATCTAGCTTGGTGTACTTCTCATCTGGAATGTGACAATAAGTGATATTACCAAAATACCTAAAATGACTGACTTCTAGCTTCCTTTTTGTAAATGCCTCCTTGGATGTCATCTTTCCCAATACCTTGTGCGAGACCCTATTATGAATGTACATTTTTGTGTTGCATGCCTCTGCCCACAATTATCTAGGCATGTCTTGATCATATAGCATCTCCCATTCTGCTGCGGTTGTAGAGAGTTATCCCTATTTATTCATTCACTTATGCATACATCCTTGAAGGCTTTGTTGATGTACTCACCTTCATTATCTGTCTAAAGGACCTTTATCTTCATGCTTATCGAATTCTCCATAAGAGCCTTAAACTCTTAGAAGTAACTGAAGACTTTATCCCTTGTCTTCAAGAAGTAAATCCAAGTCTTCATGGGGAAGTCATCAATAAAGGTCATGAAGTATTCATAACCACTAAGAGACTTAGTGGACAATGGACCACAAAAATCAGAATGTATCAAGTCTCTAGCACCCTTGGCTCTACTGTCACTCCTTGGAAATGTTGTCTTTGTGAACTTCAAAAGTACACACCCTTTGCACACATCATCATGTTTTGTGCTTACTTCTAGAACATTTGTCATGGCCTGTTATGAAACCAGCTCAAGAAAAAGATAGAAAAGATAGATCAACACCTTACAATTCAGCTTCTTCGAGGGGCAACCTCCTTTACATTACATAAATGAACAATTCTTGGATGATTCAAATGACAAAACCTCCTTTCTATATATAGGAGTCTAAGGAGTCACAATAAAACCCAGCCGACCTAACAATAATAATATAAAGCCACAAAAATAACAATAGAGGGATTCTATGGGGTACAATAATAACAATATGGGGAAAATAGGGGCACAACGATATTAACAAGGGACACAACTACAATAGTAATGGGGTAATCACTAGTATTATAGGGACCCAACATGGTCTCCCCAAACAACTTAATTTCTCTCAAAAGTACACATCATACCCCTTATCCTAAAGAGCAGAAATTGAAACCAGGTGCCTTCCTAAACCTAGCACATGCAACACATTTGTAACATGAGTACTCTTGCTTGAATCCCTCTAAAATGTAATAGTCCATCTCTCAAATGGAGTACACTTGGACTTATTTCCAATATAATTTTGGAAGCCTATCTCCTCTACTTTGTAGCTAGAGAAATAATCTCTAACCACCGTCATGTGACATGATGCCACACTATCAATTTACCAAAGTTATGTGGTGGTTGAGGTAGATAAACAAGCTATGAGAGAAAACTCATCTTCAATTCTTGAAGATAGTTCATCAATATCTATTGAATTTATTGTTTATTGTTTCTTCTCTTGTCACCCTTCTACCTGTTCATAGATTAACTGATATAATGTCCATGTTGACCGCATCCAAAACTTTTTATTTTACTCAAGTCCTTCTTCTTCATCTCTCCCTTAGAGTTAGGCCCTTTACTTGAGCCCTTCTTGACTTTGCCTTTCCTGCAAGAGCAATAATCTTGTCATCCTCATACTTCTGAAATTTATTGATGTTGTCATAGACAAGGGTCAACCTAAGCTCTTCCTAAGTGGAATCGATCCATAAACAATCCCAATTAGGTAGGTCCTATCATCCATTGATCACTTACAAACACATCCCACTGCTTTGAGAACCCATTTAGAGTAGTTATCACCAACTTATCATTATCTATCTTCTCTTCGATAGCTACTAACTCGTCCTTGACATGTCTGATCTTGGTGAGGTAACTGACTATGCCTTCTCCCTTATTTAGTCTAGTGTTTCATAGATTCTCTCTAAGGATCAACTTCATGTTTACAGTAGCATTCTGGAACAACTTCAGGATGGCATCCCACACCTTGGTTATATCCAATTCTACAACATGGGGAACGATGTGATCTTTGACTATATTGGATAATATGCTTGGCTTTTTCATCCTCCTTGGGGTAGGTCGCTAACTGCAACGAATTTGTTAGTATGACGACAATTGTCATAGCATAATCTTTAGTCCATGCTACTCCAACAATAATAAAATTATGGATTTCCAAGTACCAAAGTTTGATGCACCATTAATTTCGTCTTGATCCCTCAATCTAACTGAAGCCATTTCTGAAACCCTGAAACAATAAACTCTAATAATTTTCAATAGATCTCAAGAGAAAATATGCGTGATAAAACCTTTGATTTCTCCTTCGAAACCCTCATGCTCAAATCACCAATAAATTGAGCACTTCACTGCTCTGATACCATGTGAAATTTTGTCTACCTAGAAGGTGTTATTAACCGAGTTAATTATTTCATGTTACTTATTCATTGCAAATTAATTCTTCCATGGGAAGTAATGAATAATAACATGAACAACAACAACCACAAAAAATAAAATTATAGGAAATATTCAAGAAACGAATCACACAATTAACACCAATATTTTTGGACAAATACATCCTTAGAGAAAACCTAATGTGGGGAAATCTACTTTTCAAATCTAGGGGCTTTTTATTAATATATTTAGTAGAACTTCTTATTGAGAAATTATAACTGCTTTCCTGACACTGGCAAAGCTTTGGCAATATTTTTATCTCCACCACTGAACAAATTGATTGAGGAAACTTCACTATCTCCCTCGACAAATTAACTTGGCCCTTTCTTGCAATTCACACCTCCTTTGGAACTCGCGCTAGCAGCCTCCAACAATTCGCACTGGAAATCTGGCAACCCTCAAAAATTGAATATGCCTTTCCTGCAATTCACACTTCCTACAATTCCCCTTTCTTGCAATTCGACGACCTCTGGAAACTTGATCTGGATTTTCTGCCAGCTTGCACTACCTCTGGGAATTCACTCCAACAAATTACACTAATAAAATGGCAAACTCGAACTAGCAAATTTGACCTCCTTCTCCATAAATAATTTGCTATCCTTCTAATACTTAGAAACTGGAAATCTTTGTGAGGAATAAACTAGCAATTTCTTCCTAGTCACTAATGTTGAAACCCTCTTGGTGTCTCTTTAAACCACCCACTCGATGTGTCTCCAAAGCTACCTATTGATCTCCCTTTATAATCTCTCATTCACGACTGAATGGACACAATTAGAAGTTCACTTGATCCAATTGATGGCTAAGATCATCTTATAAACTTTCTACAAGCTTCCAGAGGTAAATCAATCATATTCCCTATTCATCTAATGTCAATTAATTATCCACTTGCCCTAAGTTAGACATACAAAATAATTAAAAAAAAAAATCACTAATTGAGATAATTGAAATATTTCCCTCAGGAAAAATTACATAGGCTTGGAGATAATTAATTCCTCTGTGTTTCTACTTGGATTGTGTAGACTATAGACTACATAACTTAAGTTTTCATTATTGGATTGCATACAAAATTGACCAAAAAATATACATGAAAAGGGACCAAAATGTAGAAAAGTGAGATTGCTTGAAATGTCTAACCATAATATTTTATATTTTCCAATTTCTTTATATAATATATACATAGTTTTTTTTTGTTTAACCACCGCCCTTTCCCTTGCCCTCCACACACACATATATTATTTTATGTATGATCCACTTTGAATTTTATTTTTATTTTATCATTGTTTATAGTTTTTAAATGTCGCATATTAATTTTATATTAATAATTAAAAGAATTACATATTATTAGTTTTATGAGGAAATAATTGAATTCTTTTACTTTTAATTTACTTATTTTCTTTATATGTTGAAATATTTTATTATGGTTAACATTATTATTATTATTTATTTTTGTATACTTTCTCCCCCATACATTATATGAAATTGATATTGAAATAAATTAGTTACTATAGATATTCAAATAGTCATTCCATTGTTGTATTAAAATATTTTTAAAACGTATACAAATTCTACATCTTGCTCCAACTCAAAAGTGAAAATATATGGTTCTTTTAATTTTAGTGATTTTATTTCTTTAAAGTTAAAATTATGTTACTTCACATGGACATTGAAATAATTTATTTATGGTTGAGAGTGAGAGTGAAATATTTTTACCACATCTCTTTCATACCAACAACATATATTTATTTTTATATTTTGTTAGTGTTGACATTGTTTTTTTATTAGAGAATATTTTACTTTTATATTAAAAGGGACACATGTCAATTCCATGTTGAGCACCAACGAAATCACACATCGCCCTCATATTGGGTTGTAGAATGCGCCTTTCGGCATAATTACATGGGTTTTCACAGGACATTAAATGGTGTTGTTTCAAAAGCGAAGCAAGGTTTCTCTAATATTCTAGGAGTGAATTTGATGAACAACTATGAGGTTAGATTACTATAATTAGACTCAAAGGAGTTTAACCAAGCATGGTCAAGGCCTTTCATGTTTTCTTTGGTTATTACATGACATTGTAGCTCTACAAACCTTGGGAAATCAATTAGGGCAAAAAAATCTAGTAGAATTTCCAACAACATCCTAGGGCTATATTTTCCAATGCGATTTCAAATAATACAATGAAAAATCAATTTGTGGGGGTTACTATATCTATCACAAACACTCAATTTGTAGTCAAATCTTCACATGAGAGCCAAAGGTTGTTGGCATGGGTTGATGCCTTTGAGATTATATTAAAGCCCGCTAATACTAAGCACACTCCAAAACAATCTGGAACTTTCCCAGGGCTACACAATATAACTTTTTGTCCTTTCCAATTTTTCAAATTTTGGGTGCAACACATTTTTTGTGAGATCAATTGATTTTTTGGTGGTGACAAAGCACCCTTGGTGGTGGGATGGCCTCCTATTTGGAGCTTCACAAAAAGTTTGGTTGTGCAACCCAAATTAGTCGTGACACCCTTTTGCAATCTTCTACCTCATGTTTTCTATAACTGATAAGTCCAAGAGTCAAACTCATCATGTCACAAAACCTTGTCATAAGTGAAATTTATTATTCCAAGACGCACGCTATTGCCTAGTATGGGGCATATATTGTCACTTTAGTTAACGTTAGATAGCGTTACATTAAAAAAAATTCATTATATTAGAAAAATAAAATAATACAACTTAAGCTTAGAGTTAGAGAAATACAAGTTGCTTTTAAGTAAATTTCGATTTATATTAATTGATCGAGTTGTGAAGAGGTTGTTCTGCATCTTTGAATATGAGTTTTACACAATTAGAATTTGGATATTCAAAGTCCATATTTTGAATTTGAAAAAGAAAAATGAAAGTAAAACAACTATAGATGATATTTTAAATAAAGTAGAAGAAGCTCGAAGAAATTGATCATGTTAGTAAAAATTGAATGTGTTGATACTTGTAGAAACCTATTTAGGTATGGATTTTAACTTATAGAAATGTGTTCGTGAATGACTCCCCCTACATATAAACCTATGTAGAGACTTGTACAATGTGTATATTAATGCATATTATTTGGCTTCTACACTAAAATCAATGAATTTATATGGTAGAAATCACTACTCGAGTTTGTTGATAATTGTAGTGCATGTAAATGAGCATTTAGACAAATGGTTTCTAAAATGCATTGAGACAAAGATCAATTTCTATGTGTACCAATGAACATTTATTAAGATAATGTTAGTCACACAAACCTCTTTAAAGTTGGGTATGTGGTATATTCTTTGCACAACTACATGCACACATTGTACAATGCACGTGGGTCATAGGGGGGTGCCCCTATTTTGAATTTGGAAAAGAAAATAAAGGTTGAAAAACTATTGATGATATTTTAAATAAATCAATATAAACTTGAAGAAATTGATCATGTTAGTAAAAAATGAATGCATTGATACTTGTAGAAACCTTTTTAGGTATGAGTTTTAAACTGTAGAAACGTGTTCGTGAAGGACTCCACATGCACATAAGCCTGTGTAGAAACTTGTACGATGTCTAGATCAATGCATATTATTTGTTTTGTACACTGAAATCAACAAATTTATATGGTAGAAATCACTTCTCCGATAGTAGAACCTGTAAATGAGAATTTCTACAAATGGTTTCCACAATGCATTGAGTCAATGATCAATTTCCACAGGTGTCAATGAGCATTTATTAAGATAGCGTTGGTCACACAAGCTGGTAGCATTGGTCACACAAGCTTCTTTACTGTTGGGTATGTGTTATATTCTTTGCATGACTACTTGCACACATTGTACATTGTACGATATGAAATAATGTGGTCTTGAGGCGAGGGGCAAGCCCCCCTGTTCTACAAGCCTAAGGTTCGAATCCCTCCACGTCAAAAAACCTTGTCATAATTGGAATTTATTGTACATAGAGGCACTCTATAACCCAATATGCAACAAATATTGTCATTTTAATTAGTGTTATATTAAAAAAACAAAAACAAAATATGATTACATTGGAAAATTAAAACAATACAATTTAGCTTTAGAGTTAGAAAAATACAAGTCGTTTTAAAGTAAACTTAGATTTATGTTAATTGACTGAGTTGTGAAGAGATTACTCTATATCTTTGAATATGAGTTTTATACAATTTGGATTTGGATATTTCAAAGTCCCTACTTTGAATTTGGAAAAAAAAATAAAGGTCGAAAATCTATAGATGATATTTAAAATAAATTAGTAGAAACTTGAATAAATTGATCATGTTAGTAAAAATTGAATGTGTTTATATTTGTAGAAACCTAGTTAGGTATGGGTTTTAACCTGTAGAAGTGTGTTCATGAATGACTCCACTTGCAAAAAAATCCATGTATAAACATAAATGTGTGATGAATTCATATTATTTTGTTTCTACAATGAAATCAATGAATTTATATGGTATAAAGCGCTCTTGCAATAGGTTGATAACTGTAAACCTTGTAAATGGGCATTTCTACAGTTGGTATCTAAAATGCATTGAGATAATTATCAATTTCTATAGGTATCAATGAGCATTTATTAAGATAGTGGTGGTCACACAAACCTCTTTATTGTTGGGTATATGTTATGTTTTTTGCACGACTACTTGCTTACATTATACGGGGATCACAGGTAGGGGTGGCCTCCCCATATACTATCACATAGATTTGTGCTTGAATATTTATTGATTTCTTTTGATCAATGGGCTCAATGGGAGAAAATTAAAGTTTCTATGCCTATATTAGATACCAAATATCCTAAATATACCTCATTGTGGATACCTCACCCTAAAATCCCACTATTCGTTTATTGGATAATTTTTTTCTTTTGTTAATGGGTTACTTGGTGGGATTTATATGAAACCCCATCAAATGATTTACTTTAACATTTTTGTGTTACATAGGTGTTGACGACGTTGGACCCGCCAACATTCAGGGGATCTCGCTGGTATGAAGTCCCAACTAGACCTCACCCCGTTTGGTGTAGGAGTCCCTTCCGATATGATGGCTCGGTTCCCATTATCTTAAAGATATGCCTTAGCTCTTGCTTGTTAGCATGTGAGAGTGGTTTACTTTGTCTTCGAACAACAAGGTCCACGTGCTTGGTGAGTGCTTAGTGCCAGTTGTGTCAAAGTTCTTTCACTGCTGAGGGAAAGGGTGGAAGTGAGTCTCAGGTTGAGAAGGAATAGTCCCAACTCCACTAGAGACACACAACACAACAAGACTTGCGCAGCTTCTGACAGAGTAGTCCACATGGATGAAGCAGTCACAAACACAGGGTGAACAGATATCATGTAAAACACCCAATGGAATTGTCCACACGAGTGCGACAAGCGTTATAACAAGTTTACAAGAATGAATCTGTAAAGTGTCCAGGTGAATAGTCCACATGGGCAAGACATCATTAACAACTAATACAACACATTTCCAATAATATATGCAGTAAAACAACTGACATAGTTCAATTGTCTTAATACAACTTAAAGCAACATGCATTACAAGCGTCCAAAGAATAGTCTTACAAACGAATACAATACATGTGTGAAAATGTGTTGGCCTGCTAATAGGCTTATGAATTAAGTGAAAGTTCCAAGACACATTTGTACACCATTACATCACTAACCCCAATAGCAGGGCGTTGGAGCCATCGCTCGCTCTTCAAAGAAAATATTATAGAATCTCAAGGTTATGTCAGAGGATCCAAGGTGAAAAGTCTTTTGCACATACAAATGAGGGGTATTTATAGCCAAGGGTAAAACTGGCCCTTGTGACTATTCAACTTCCCTCATGACTGTTTGAATTACATGAATCTTCAACTTTACATGACTCTTTAGATTCACATGTGGGTCTCTTGGAATTCCACATTACATTACATTGATTACAACAGTATGGCCCATAGTAGTGATGTGGCTGAGATGACTCATGACACAACTCGACAAGACAGTGCTGGTATGTTCATGTTGCTGGTGGTGTCCATGTCAAGCTGCAGTGCTCCTGAGTGATGGATGTGCTCTTGGTGTATCATAGCTTCACCTCCGCATGGCAAGGTGTGCAGAGTCTTCGATGGTCTTGGTGTTCACTTGATGTTGCATGTGCACGTCACTCCTTCACATGTATTTTGGCACAGTTAATGTGTTCATGTGTTCACGAACAAATCTCCTCACATGCAATCCTTATTCGTCGGTTCGCGAAAAAATCTCCTCGCATGCAGTCTTTGTTCATCTGTTCGCGAAACAATCTCCTTGCATGTGTTCCTTGTGCATCATTTTGCGAACCAATATCCTCGCATGCGCTCCTTGTTCATCCCGTTCATCATCGCGTCATGTCTCGTCCATGTACCTGTATCTGCAATCACTCATTACGAGATGAAATCAAATCCAGATATCTCCTAGCCTGCCATGATGCATTATCTTTCGCTTTTGGATGCAGGTGGCCGGGAGAGAGGACAAGGCTGTGAAATTGCGAAGAGCACATTTCGAGTCAGGATGCTAGCTCTGGGCACTGTCGATGAAAAATTGCATAGAGATCACTGGGAGGCTAAGATGGGAAATCCAGATCAGCAGTAACTATCCACGAGATCTAGCTCAGCTAGAGGGAATATCTACGCAATTTTTTTAGGGAGACAGTGCAGGCAATAGAGGGAGACTAGAAGTGAAAACTGCGCAATTTCTCCGGGGAGCTAGTAGTGGGCTGCGGGAGGCTGCTTGGAAAAATTGCGCTTTTTTCTGGGGAGCTGGTAGTGGGCTACAGGAGGCTTCTCGCAAAAACTGCGTAGAGTTGGGAAGCTATCCTACTAGACATAATTACACAGTTTTTGAGCTGAGCGGGATGTTGGGCAGCTGGGAGACTAATCATGAAAACTGCGTAGTTTTTAGGAGGAGTAGTAGGCCAGCTGATAGGGTGACTGGCTGGAAAATCTGTGCAATTTTTTAGGGCATTGCAGTGACAGGCAGTGGGTGTCTGTTTGGCATGTCTGCGCAGTTTCTTCAATCAGCGGAAGCAGGCATGCTTGACAGCTTCTGCGCAATTTTTTGGAGAAGTGAGGCCCGATGTCACTGCCCGGTCAAACTCTCTGGTTGACCAGCTAGAGGCTTGGTTGATGTTGCTTGCAAGCAATATAGATTGAGATGGCTTGCTGGGAAACTTCTGCGTTGTTCTAGGTGATAGTCAATTGAGTCAATTCTGGATTGCGCAACGCACATTGCTTGGGAGGTAGTCTCAAGCTCCGTGCAATTCTGGGTAGCTATACATGTTCACTGAGGGTTAAAACTACGCAGTGCAACTCAACGGAGGTCCGTCTTTTAGGGTTGGTCCGGTCGACATAGCTTCAACAAAATGAATAAGTGTGTAAACGAGTGATTTTGTACATGCATGACCTTGCGAACACACACTCAATATGACTTGGGGATAAGATGCCTCAAACCATAAAAGCAACATACACTCAGTGTGACTGATTGATGGTGCGAGCGACAAGCGCGACACTTGTGATAGATCGTGTAGAAATTCCCACCTGTAGATCACCTCATAATGCAATATACTAAAGTAAAATATTTGATTTACTTCTACAACCAATTTAGCGGAAGCTTAATCGAACATGAGAAACATCAATAAGAACACATATAACTGATAAGAAGTAATCAATCACATATAACACAAAAGAATTTACCCAGGGAAATCCTCAACCTAAAACCCCAACTCTGTATTATCATACAGGTGGAAATATAGCCAGTATTACAAAAAGAATTAACTCAAAAGCTATCCTGCTCTCTCTATAATACCTCTGCTGCTCATAGACAGTTAAAGGCCTCTATCTAACCTCTGGTCTACCCTCCAAGCCTCCTATTTCTTTACGCAATTCTAATTGGGGTCCAGTGTAGCCACTTGTCTGAATTGGCCTCTTCACACACTCACTAACCTTTGATCCAACTATGCAGTCCTGAAGGAGATAAATCCTCATCATGGATGAGCTTCCTTTATAGGAAAAATATTCATCCAATTGATAGTATAATGTCCCTCCTTTGATCTCAACTGGGTCTCTGTATGAACTGACATGCATGAGTTATCCATGAGTGAATACTCATTTATCTGAAATACAGTAGTTACATGCATGCAAGCATTAACTAATTGAACTCTCATTAATTTAACAAACTGTTAAATTAATCTAACTGGACTTGACTCAGTTAACTGAGCCAACTAATTACAACTCATCCTTATCTCTTTAACTGATGGATAAATTCCTCAATTAATAGAGAAACTGTTGCATGTCCTCACATAGACTTCAAGTTTGATTTTCCTTACCTAATTAACTCAAGATGAATTAATTAATTAATTTACAAACCGCTATTAATATCAAATTCGAATTTTACTTCCTATTTTTAGTCCAGGGACTGACTAAAATAGGAATCCATCCTGAACTACTAAAAATAGAATGTTATTTTTAGCAATTCCATTTTTCATTCCCTGTTGCCCAATCCAGCACTGGTACTCAAACTGCTATTTTTAGCATTTCTTGTTGCCATTTTCAACACTCCCTCTCAACAAGAAAGGCTTCCTCTCGAACTCGATCCTTTACCTTTGGAATGTTCTGCATGCAACACTTCTACCAAGTGTGGTTGCTCTAGCAACTCTCGGAATAAAAAAACTCCCAACTGACCTCTCTGTTGGGCTAGAAACATACTCTGATGCTGAAGCTCTACCTACTGCTGACAAGTTCTCCCTCTCTTACCTCTGCGCTACTGCGACATCTCCATGCATCTCGCACCGTTGCACACCTCTTTGTGCCATCTTGCACTGGTGCAACGCACTTGTCTCTCACATTGCTGCAGTGTGCTAGCTCTGCACTGCCTTGGGATTCCTGCACTGTAGCTCTCTCTGCCGCTCCATACGCATCTGTCTCTACCCAATCAGTTAGTCCTGCTACTCCTCATCGGGGCTCCTATAGCAAAGTCGAATCAAAGAGGTTGGGTACCTCAAGGATCCTGCCCCTCCTTCTTGGGACGATCACTCCACATCGCCCCACCTCCTACCTGGAGGTATGGCTGCATGTGATCCCTCAGCCCACCTGGCCCGATCCCTCAGCCCACCTGGCTCAAAGTTTCCCCCTACTAGAGGTCTCTGCATGAGTAGATGTCTCTACTCGATCTCCTCTCAGCTTCCCCTGTTTTGGCTGCTCCACAACCTCCTAAAGTTGCTGCACCAATTGTGGCTCCTTCATAATCGTCTGAGACTTCTTCTGGCACTGCATGTTGAGAGGTAATGTACTCTCCCTCTCAACCACCAAGTCTCCATCAGTTGCCTTGCTACTTAAGGCTTTGCATGCATCTTGAACCTCAAGAGCATACAGTTTCTTGACCCGTGAACCGATCTGCTTCACCTGTTTAGTGATGATGTGTCTAAGGAAAACCTTTCCCTTACTGAAGACTACATCATAGCCTCTATCTTCCAGCATCGCGATTGACACCAAGTCTCTCTTCAGTCCTAGTACATACTTGACATCGGTCAAGGTAAGGCGAGCTCCATGCTCCCTCTGAAAAATAACCGTGCCTACACATGAGACACTGTGCTTTTCATCATTACCCATTGTTATGAGTATCTGGAGATCTTTCTCCTCCAAAGTACTGAACAAACTCTTGTCGTCGGTCATGTGGAAAGAAGCTCCACTATCAAGAAACCAACCACTTCCCACCATGGATGAAACCATGCATGAGAAGAGTGTGAAATCCAACTCGAACTATGAAGCAAGTGCCTCAACTTCAGATCCTTCCCTGGATCCCTTCTTGGATTTCCTCTGTGGACAATTTGTAGCAAAATGGCCCACCTCATGACAACGAGAGCATCGCACTTTCGATTTGTCAAACTTCTTCCCACCATGGGAAGAACTGGATTCAGAAAGAGAAACCTTCTCCTTCCCCTTCTTCGCCTTACTCACTAAGGCATAGTTTTCTTCATCCTCCATGGATGAAGAACCATCTCTGGTGCTTCTTCTTATCTCCTCCAGCATCAAATCCGACCAAAGTCGTTCCCAATCTGGCAGTTTCTTTCTTCCATTAACCGAGTCCTGGTAGTTATGCCAACTCTTAGGAAGATCGAGGAGTGCAAGACTCACCATGTCATCATCAATTGTCATGATCCCTACACTTCCAAGCTCATCCCTACATGAGGTGAGCTTGTTCAGATACATAGAGATCATGTCACCCTTTTCACACTTGATCTTTTGAAGTTTGTCCTTCAGTGCCAACTTCCTCTGATCACTGCTATTCTGATAAAGATCTTTCAATGTTTTCCACATCGAAAACGGAGTCTCCTTCCCATGGAGGCTCGAGACAATGTGATCTCGAACTCCCTCTAGGAGGATTCTCCTTGCTCTAGCCACACAATTTTTCCATTCCTCCAGTTGAGTAGCATCAGTCAGCTTTTGGACTTCTTGATCAATGAAGTCCTTTAGATCGTTATCTTCTAATACTGCCTCCATGCAATCCTTCCAAGCTATATAATTTGAACTGCCATCAAGGGCATATTCGAGTCTCAAACCACTGAACGCCATCAGTGAAATGGATGTGATAAGAACTCAATTCAATATTTAGAAACCACAAACTTCAACTTCTACCTTCTTGTATATTGTTCTTCCTTGATCACCTGTGTTCAGATACCATGTAGAAATTCCCACCTATAGATCACCTAATAATGCAATATACTAAAGTAAAATACTTGATCTACTTCTACAACCAATTTAGCGGAAGCTTAATTGAAAATGAGCAACATCAATAAGAACACATATAACTAATAAGAAGGAATCAATCACACATAACACAGAAGAATTTACCCGGGGGAAACCTCAGCCTAAAACCCCAACTCTGTATTGTCATACAAGTGGAAATATAGCCAACATTACAAAAAGAATAAGCTCAAAAGTTATCCTGCTCTCTCTGTAATACCTCTGTTACTCATAGACAGTCAAGGCCTCTATCTAACCTCTGGTCTGCCCTCCAAGCCTCCTATTTCTTTGCGCAATTCTGATTGTGGTCCAGTGCAGCCACTTGTGTGAATTGGCCTCTTCACACAATCACTAACCTCTGATCTAACTACGCAGTCCTGAAGGAGATAAATCCTCATCATGGATGAGCTTCCTTTATAGAAAAAATATTCATCCAACTGATAGTACACTGTCCCTCCTTTGATCTCAACTGGGTCTCTGTCTGAACTGACATGCATGAGTTATCCATGAGTGAATACTCAATTATATGAAATACAATAGTTACATGCATGCAAGCATTAACTAAATGAACTCTCATTAATTTAACAAACTATTAAATTAATCTAACTCGACTTGACTTAGTTCACTGAGCCAACTAATTACAACTCAATATTACAACTCATCCTTATATCTTTAACTAATGGATAAATTCCTCAATTAATAGAGAAACTATTACATGTCCTCACATAGACTTCAAGTTTGATTTTCCTTAACTAATTAACTCAGGATGAATTAATTAATTAATTTACAAACTGTTGTTAATATCAAATTCGAATTTTAGTTCCTATTTTTAGTCCAGGGACTAACTAAAATAGGAATCCATCTTGAACTGCTAAAAATAGAATGCTATTTTTAACACTTCCATTTTTCATTCCCTGTTGCCCAATCTAGCATTGGTACTCAAACTGCTATTTTTAGCACTTCTATTTTTAGCATTTCCTGTTGCCATTTTCAACAGATCGTTGAATGAATGCAACGACACTTGCGAGACATTGCATGCAACTTTGTGTGTGAGTGCAAAGGATGTTTACATAATGAATACAACTTGTGCACATGAAGACGAACCTTTTGCATAGCCAAAACATGGATGCAAGCATGACATTGTGACCAACATGCAAAAAGATGTTCGATGAACGGTCAAGCTAGGAGGGTGCAAAGACTCATCACAAGCTCATGGGATGAGCCCGAGTGCTTGCAAACATCAAGGAAAAATCCAAGGAATTCTCCAAAATTGGATGCATGCCAAAATTTTGGAGGGTGTTGCCGCTGTTACAACAATTAGCGACACACTGGTTGAACTCCAGCTTCTTTGTTTTGGTCCATTGATAGCACAGGTCCTTGGTCTTTCAGGGAGTATTGAATCATTGTGTGGGTTACTTTGGCTTCCCCACAACCCCATGGACAAACATGGTTCACCTTTCGCCAACTCAGTCAAACACAACAACAAGTTTCAACTTGATCACACTGTTTCGAAATTGGGAAGGGTAGTTTGGCTCGCGAGTTAAAAAATTTTAGAGTATAAGTTTTCATCTCTGGTGTTGCTCCGCTGCCAGCAGGCCTGAACAGTACCCCGACGGATTCACACAGGAACACACGCATTGCTCCACTGCCAACGAGCCTAGTCAGTACCTCGGTGGAGTTACATGCTTCACCTCTCTGCGTAGGAATCCTTTCTCTTCTTTCGCCTTTCTACTTTTTTAAGAGGACTGCGCATAGGAACTTATTTATTTTTGGGGCGGAAGAGGGATCCCACCTTATTGAGAGTAGAAGAGGTTGTTCCTCCAAAGAATCATGTAAGACCTATGAAATAAGTTTGCTTGTTTAGATTTTCCCCTTTTCCGTTTCTACTCGTTGGATGAGCTTGAACACACAGAGCAAAAGGATGAGTATAGACATGGGGTTTCCCAGTGTGGACACAGGTTCATGGTTGGACCCAAGCTTCCCTTGTAGACGGCTCGCATTTTCCATTAAGACTTCATTGACCGAAGGTTATAACCAAGCACAAAGAAGATGGACGCAGGACTGGCCAAGTGTTGTAGTGTCACAAGATTCTTTAGATCTCAGCCACATTCTCATTCAAAATCCAGAACTCAGTAGAGGGCAGCACTTATTTACAAAACCAAACATAACATGATATTAAGAAAACAAAACAAAGCGACGCAAAAATAGTAAAGTAAAGCGAAAAGACAACAAGCAAGCAAAGTGACCAAGCAAACAAACTAAACCAAGTCAACAAACAAACAAACATGCAAACCAAAAAGCAAAGACAAGTAAGAAAGAAAACGCTACTCCTACTCTTATGCTAAATGGTCAAGGTTACGTGAAATGAAATTTCCAGTGAAGCCACCGTAGGTGTACCCGACCTGCAAGCGATTAAAACAAATAAAAAATAGTGTGCAATAGAAAATACAAAAACTTGACAAACTTGCACACGAAAGCGAAGGTATTGTCTGTGGGTAGAAATATGTGTCACAACCACCCAACACACATGCTTACCTCTTCGGTGACTACCGTTTTTCAACAAACCTCGAAGGCCTCTTGTGAGTGTGTGTTCTTCTGCACCAATTTTCTTAGCGAGTGCAAGGAAGGACTGAAGCTTGTTACCTACAACATGACTCACCAAGTAAGATTGTTCTAGCCATTCAGTGATTGGATCATAAAATTTGTGATGGTTTTTTTGAAAGAATCGTGATCTTTGAGAGGATGGGTTCCTGATTCGAGAGAGGGGATCATGATGGGAATTTGGTACGGATAGATAGATCTGATCATTCTTGTTGGTCATGTCAAGACAGTGCCAAAGCCATCAGCGTAGGCCGAAGTGGCTCTCCTGCTTGACAAAAGTCCGAGGAAAAATATGTTACACGATGAATATCATTATGCCTGAAGTGAATTTCATTGGATGTACTATTGGGAAAATGATAAACTACATGACAGTCACCCAAGATAAAAGAAGGACCAGATGAGTTGGTCAAGATGACAGGTTCCCAGTTTGACATGGACATAGAATATTTTTGAACAATCTTATGAACGCTATGAATGATGGAACCAAGTTCGATGTGCGCTATATATGACAGAACACGCATCTGCAACTGGTGCAAAATTGCGCATGAATCATGGTCATCACAGAAATGTAGAAAGGATGTCAGCATTGTGAATGTGTGAAGCCAGTTGGGGTGTGGTGAAGTGAGAGTAACTTCATTCACGTGATATTTTGTGCGCTCTTCATCACACAGGGAGATTGTTGGTGTGATGAGAAGGTAGATTTGACGTGCAAAATTCGCAAGAAGACCAAGGAGCTGATCACGAGAGAGAACATCTGATAAGTATGATTCTGGACAAAGATAGTCTTTGAGATGATCAACCTCACAATTCCATGATTACATGAGAGACGAACACTCCCAACCTGAATTGGATGTAAGAGAAGTGCATGAAGATGGACATGCTGTAACAGACTAGTGGATTCAGTTATTAGTGAAATTTTGAAATATCACACCCAGAATAGTAAATATTTTTTACACGGGGATCCACATCGAGTGCAATCATGTAGATAGACAGATTGTGCATGAGACACGAGATCTTATTTGGTTCGAGGGGCTTACCAGAGTCGCGAGGTCCTAACATAACCATCAACGGACGTTGAAGTGTCTCAACCCCATGGCATGTCCTGAAACATTCAAAAACTGAAATATTACATTTTGAGATGTGAACCAGATCATGCATGGCTTGAGGATGGTTGTCTTTGATTTCAAAACTACTCTTAGGATGGAAGCCATCTCTGTCACATACCTCATCAAATTTTCTAGCCTCAGCTAGCTGACTTTACAAGTTGTCTTCACGCAACACACAAGATAATGACGAGTGGGAATATTTTTGCACGTTGAGATTGTTCTCATCATGGACAATCTCATAGCCTAGTATCGATCGTGGAGATAACTCATCAGATGAAGAGGTAAGAGAATAGGGAGTATCTCTGTGTTAGGTCCCTATACTACTAGTGTAACCCCTTATTATTATTAGTACAACCCCATTATTATATTATTGTGCCCATGTAGTCCCCATATCGTTATTACTGTGCCCCATAGAAGCCCACTATTGTTATGATTGTGCTCTTACATTATTATTGTTATGTCCGCTCTGATTATATTATGACCCCTTAGACTCCTATTTATAGAAAGGAGGTCTTGTCATTTGTATCATCCAAGAATTGTTCATTTGTGTAATGTAAAGCAGGTTCCCCCCTCGAAGAGGCTTATTTCTAAGGCATTTATCTTTCTTTTCTATCTTTTTGTGAGCTGGTTTCATAACATTTGGTATCACAGCTTCGGATTCTAGGGTTTCGCTGCTCCAAAACAGGTCAGCGTGGCATTTTCGCTATAATGTCTTTTCTGTGACATTTCAGAATCTACAAAAAAATCCATTTGAGAAGAAATCGTGTTGAATCTCACGTCTGAATTTTAGATCTTGTCTCGCTATATTTTTGGATATATGATCTACGAAGTTAGGGTTTTTTCAAGCTCCAAAATTTCATCTAAAATAGGTCATCGTGGAAGTTTCACTATACCTTGTTCTCTACGAAGTTTCAAAAGCTAAACAAAAAACCCATTTGAGAAGAAAGCGGTCTAAACCTCGAGTCCAAATTTCAGATCTTGGTTCGCTATATTTTCGCATATATGATCCTAGGAAGTTAGGTTTTTTGCAGACTCCCGAATTACATCTTAAATAGGTGACCTTGGGAAAATCATCATAACTTTCTCTCTAAGCATCAAATTGAAATTTCGTAAGAAGTTGCAGAAAGAGGATGAACTTTAGTTTTCTCTGTGTCAATTTCAGGTCCTAAGGTTGAAACTGTGACATGTGGTACTTCCTACAAATTCGCTTTACTGAACCAGTCTATAATCAGGTCATCGTGGGAGATTTGACATAACTCTTCCTTGCAGAATCCAATATTGATAAGACTTGCGAGGTTAGAAAGATCGCTCAGAGGGCTACTGCAGCCTACAATTCCAGAACTTGGAGATCTGAAATTACATATTTACATTCATTTCAAGATCAAGCTCCAAAAATAAAGAAAAAGCGAGATGAGGAAGTTTGATGGCAAGGATCCGGTAAATTGGATACTACATATGGAGAAATATTTTGATCTACACAGTGTACCACTGTTACAAAAGGTGTGTATTGCATCTAATTATTTAGAACCGAATCAATTTTTATGGTATAAAGGGCTTTGTTCTCGTAAACCACTTGTCACATGGTCAATTTTAACGGAAGAAATGATAGCACATTATGCATATACAAAGAGAAACACCTTCTTTAGCCAATTGATAAATCTCAAATAAAAATGTTTAATGGCAGAGCACATTGAGGACTTCCAAAAATTGAATATAAGGGAAAATGATATTCCAGAGAAGCATAGGATTGATGTCTCCACAGAGACTTTAAAGGATAACATTCAACATGAGGTTCTTCTTTGGGGACCTGATTCATTGGAGAAGGCATTTAGGTTGGAAAGAAAAGTGGAAAGCAAAATTATGGCAACAAGGAAGTCTACCCCTCACAACTATAAAGATAGAAGTGTTGTTTCTCCTCGCCTTCCACAACCTACAATGTTTACATGACAACAATTGGAAGAAAAAAGAGAAAAAGGGCTTGGTTACATTTTTGATAGCAAATACACTAAAGGTCATAAGTGTGCTAAGAAGAAATTATTTTACATAGATTGTGAAGAGGAGGAAGAAAAGGATCAAGAAACATCAAAAGAAGAGGATATACACCAGGAACCCACCCTAGAGGAAGAAGAAATGAATTTGACCATATCTTGTAAAGCATTGGAAAGAATTACCACTCCTCAAATTCTCAAGATAGAAGGATGTATCAAGAAGAAAAAGGTTCAAGAAGTGAAAGATCACATCGAGAAAGAAGAAATGAATCCGACCATATCTTGTAATGCATTAGCTGGAATTATCACTCCTCAAACTATCAATATAGAAGGACATATCAAGAAGAAAAATGTTCAAGAAGTGAAAGATCACATTGAGCATCAAGAAATGAATCCAACCATATCTTGTAATGCATTGGAAGAAATTACCACTCCTCAAACTATCAAGATAGAA
>APFE030850786.1:23679-57463 GCA_000404065.3 Pinus taeda | reverse complement strand
GTGATAGCAAATACACTAAAGGTCATAAGTGTGTTGAGAAGAAATTATTTTACATAGATTGTGAAGAGGAGGAAGAAAAGGAACAAGAAATGTCAAAAGAAGAGGATATACACCAAGAAAAAACCCTAGAGAAAGAAGAAATGAATAGGACCATATCTTGTAATGCATTGGCCAGAATCACCACTCCTAAACTATCAAGATAGAAGGACATATCAAGAAGAAAAAGGTAATAATGTTGATTGATTCGGGCAGTACCCATAATTTTATTCATTGTAAGATAGCCAAGGAATTGAATTTCTTTCTATATCTAGCACGAGAGTGTCAAGTGATGGTTGCAAGTGGAGGAACCATAAATTGCTTTGGAAAGTGCCATAATGTCAAGCTATCCATGGGAGACTATGTATTGAATAGCCCGATGCTTTCCTTTCCGATGGGCGGTGCTGACGTTTTACTAGGAGTCCAATGGCTACAATCTTTGGGTGTGATAGCTTTTAATTTTCAAGAAATTTTCTTGAATTTTTTTTGGGAAGGAAAGGAAGTTGAATTGAGGGGTATTGAAGGGAAACTAGGAAAGATAATAAACCCTAATAGCATGACAAAGCTTCTAAATAAAGCACAACGGGGCGTAACTGCACAATTATATTCACTAGAGGATCCCACATCTAAATCATGTATTTCTCCAGATCTCCAAAACGTTTTGGATAATCATTCCAAGGTATTTGAGACTACCAAAGGCCGCCCACCTATTCGTGATCATGATCATGCTATTCATTTGATTCCTGTTAGTGTTCCTCCAAACATCATGCCTTATAGATATCCATATTCCCAAAGGAGTGGGAACTCTTTCAAAAGTTGCAGAAGATCCCAGTTCAAACAGTATTGCAAGAACTTGACAAAGAAGGAAAAATCATATTGGAACCTGAAGAAGTCACAAAACCAAGAAATCGACAGCTACGAAATAGATCAATTTCAGAGTATCTCATCAAGTGGAAGAACTTACCCGCTAAAGATTCCACATGGGAGGACAAGAATTTATACAGAAGCATCAAGAACTACTTAAGCGTTGAGGACAACAGTTTTTGAAGGAGAGGGGCATGTTAGGCCCCTATACTACTAGTGTACCCCCTTATTGTTATTAGTACAAGCCCCTTATTATATTGTTGTGCCCATCTAGAAGCCCACTATTGTTATTATTATGCCCTTACGTTATTATTGTTATGTCGGCTCTGATTATATTATGACCCCTTAGGCTCCTATATATAGAAAGGAGGTCTTGTCATTTGTAGCATCTAAGAATTGTTCATTTGTGTAATGTAAAGGAGGTTGTCCCCTCAAAGAGGCTGATTTCTAAGGCGTTTATTTATCTTTTCTATCATTTTGTGAGCTGGTTTCATAACACTCTGCTACATGTAGATGTGCAGTGAATGCTAGGAAACATGGGTAAGTGAGGTGCAAAGGAAGTTTCGATATGGACGTCTTCTTTAACCAATGCGCATTCCAGATCTGAGTTAGAGTGTACATGAGAGAACAAAAGATCACATGATGTTCTTGGGCATTCATCACAACATACAGAAGCATGGGAGTGATGACAACCCAAGGCTGGAGGTTGATCAAAAGAATTAATTGTGCATGATGTTTCACCAAGATTAGCGGATTGAGAGTCGATCAAGAATGGAAGCTCAATGTCTTGATGTGAAACATTTTGAAACATAGAAGAGGAATTGATTTGTCTTCAACTTCCTGCTCATCCTCCTGTATAATGGGATTGCCTTGCACATGACCACATCTTGAGCCAACAACTTGAGAATCAAGGGAATGCATGCAACTAGCTTATGAAGCGGATTGATCAAGTGAGTCATGGTACAAGGAGTCATGGCTTGTAGATGATGAAGGATAGCAGAGACACATATTAGACTTAAGACTTGTGTTATGAATGGTGATGTCCTCTTGCGAAATGGAGGAATGAATCTTCACCATAGGCTTTTTTAGCCATTCTGAAATTTCCTCCATGGGAGCGGAGACGACCGAGAAGATGAGTTGGGAACATGCTGTGTAGATTTCTCAGCTTTGTGACCATTGCGAGGGGGTACCTGCTGCACAAATTTCTTATCTTTACAACCATTGCAAGGGGGCACCCGCTTTGAGACCAGAAAGGGAGGAGGACACAAAATAAACGGGGTGTTGGGATCCTCCTCTACAAACTGAGGGGCCTCATGATCCGCAAGAGCCGAGGGAGAAGGGGAATCAGGAGGTTCATCGTGTCGGGAAACATGAACCAAGCGTTTCAACTCTTGGCTCATGAAGTCAAGGTCCACAAACCATTCAGGAATTTCGTGACAGAGGTGAAGGAAGTGGGTAGCAAAGTCTTGAACTAATTTTCCATGCTTCATTCTTAAATGGGAGATTCTTTCATAGACATCTTGTTGGTTACACTTATCGAAGGATTGATGGAGCTCCTTGAGGAGAGCGAGTAGGGAATGGATGGAAGTAGGTGGCAGGGTATGACACCACCAATTAGCATGACCTTCAAAGGTGAGGAAGAAAATAGTGCAAACAATCTCTTCACTATTAATTTCATGGGATTCGCAGAACTAAAGAAAATCATAAATGTGCTTGGTTATAGATGTTCTGTCCTTGCCGTCAAACTTTAACAAGGACAAGTGATACAAAAGCTCATTAGGGATTGATAGTTGATTAAGGGAGAAATGAGAGAAACACCCTGGGAGCACGAATTGTGTATGATCCATTTGGTAAGAGATTCAAACCAGATGTAATGGGCTCAACTTGTAATCTAGCCCTCCTTCTAGCGCCAGAAATGTTGACGGTGCTGGACCCGCCAACATTTAGGGGATCTCCCCGGTATGAAGTCCCAACTAGACCTCACATCATTTGGTGTACAAGTCCCATCCAGTATAATGGCCTGATTTCCATTATCTTAAAGACATGCCTTAGCTCTTGCTTGTTAGCACGTGAGAGTGGTTTGCTTTATCTTCGAACATTGAGGTTTGCGTGCCTGGTGAGTGCTTAGTGTCATTTGTGTCAAAGTTATTTCACTACTGAGGGAAGGGGTGGAAGTGAGTCTTAGGTTGAGAGGGAATAGTCCCAACTCTCCTATAGACACACAACACAACAGGACATGTGTATCTTTGGGTGGGGTAGTCCACACGAATGAGGCAATCACAAACACAAGGTGAACAGATAGCACGTACAACACCTAGCGGAATAGTCCACATGAGTGCGATGGGCGTTATAATAAGTTTACAAGAATGAATCTGTCGAGTGTCCCGTGGGATAGCCCACATGGGTGAGACAGCGTTAACAACTAATACAACACATTTCCAATAACATATGTACTAAAACAACCAAAATAGTTCAATTGTCTTAATACAGGTTAAAGCAATATGCATTACAAGTATCCAAAGAATAGCCTTACAAATGAATATAATACATGTGTGAAAACGTGTTGGCCTACTAACAAGCTTCTGAATTAAGCGAAAGTTCTAAGATACATTTGTACACCATTACATCACTAACCCCAATACTGGGGCGTTGGAGCCAATTCTCGCTCCTCAAAGAAAAGATTATAGACTCTCAAGGCTATGTGGGAGGAGCCAATGTGAAAAGTATTTTGCATGTACAAATGAGGGGTATTTATAGCCAATGGTAAAATTGGCCTTTTTGACTGTTTGACTTCCCTCATGACTATTAAATTACATGACTCTTCAACTTTACATGACTCTTAAGATTTACATGTGGGTCTCTTAGACTTCCACATTACATTACATTGATTACAACAGTATGGCCCACAGTAGTGATGTGGCCAAGATGACTCATGACACGACTCGACAAGACAGTGCTGGTATGTTCATGTTGCTGGTGGTGTTCATGTCAAGCTGCAGTGCTGTTGAGTGATGGATGTGCTCTTGGTGTATCATAGCTTCACATCTGCATGGCAAGATGTGTGAAGTCTTGGATGGTCTTGGTGTTCGCTTGATGTTGCATGTGCATGTCGCTCCTTCACTTGTACTTTGGCTTGTTTGATGTGTTTGTCCATTCGTGAACAAATCTCCTCGCATGCATTCCTTGTTCGTCCATTCGTGAACAAATCTCCTCACATGCATTCTTTGTTCGTACGTTTCCGAAACAATCTCCTTGCATGCGTTCCTTATGCGTCCATTTGCAAACCAATCTCCTCGCTTGTGCTCCTTGTTCATCCCATTCCTTGTCGCGTCATGTCTCGTCCATGTACCTGTATCTGTAATCACTCAAGACGAGATGACATCAAATCCAAAAATCTCCTAGCCTACCATGATGCATTATCTTTCACTTTCGGAGGTAGGTGACCAGGAGAGAGGACAAGGCTCTGAAACTGCACAGAGCACATTTCGAGTCGGGATACAAGCTTCGAGAATTGTCGGTGAAATTGTGCAGATGTCACTGGGAGGCTAAGATGAGAAATCTAGATCAACAATGATTGTTTGCAGGATCTAGCTCGGCTGGAGGGCAGATCTGTGCAATTTTTTTGAGGGAGACAGTGCAGGAAACAGAGGGAGACTAGCAATGAAAACTGCACAATTTATCAGGGGAGCTGGCGGTGGGTTGCAGGAGGTTATTTGGAAAAATTGCGCAATTTTTCTAGGGAACTGGCAGCGGGCTGTAGGAGGCTGCTGGAAAAAACTGCGCAAAACTGGGAGGCTAGCATGTTGGACATCCCTATGTATTTTATGAGCTAAGAGGGATGCTGGGTAGCTGGGAGACTACTCATGAAAACTGCGCAGTTTTCAGGAGGAGCAACAGGCTGACTGATAGGGTGACTGGCTAGAAAAATTGTGCAATTTTTTAGGGCAATGCAATGACATGCAGCATGTGTTTGTCTGACATGTTTGTGCATTTTCTTCATTTAGTGGATGCAGGCATGCTTGGCAGCTTCTGCGCAATTTTTCGGAGGAGTGAGGCCAGGGGTCACTACCTGATCAAACTCTTCAGTTGACTAGCTGGAGGCTTGGTTGATGTTCTTGCGAGCAGCGTAGATTGAGATGGCTTGTTGGGAAACTTCTGCGTTATTCTGGGTGACAGTTAATTGAGTCAATTTCGGGATTGCACAGTGTAGACTGCCTGGGAGGCAGCTTCAATCTCTGCACAATTTTGGGCAAATTACATGTTCATTGAGGGGTGAAACTACACAGTGCAGCTCAATGGAGGTCCGACTTTTGGGGTTGGTTCGGTCAACATAGCTTTAGCAAAATGAATAAGTGTGTAAACGAGTGATTTCTTACATCTATGACCTTGCGAACACACACTCAACATGACTTGACGATAATACGCCTCGAACCATAAAAAAAAAAAAAAAAAAAAAAAAAAAAAAACATACACTCAGTGTGACTGACCAATGGTGCCAGCGACAAGTGCGACACTTGTGATAGATCGTTGAATGAGTGCAACGATACTTGTGTGACATTGCATGCAACTTCGTGTGTGAGTTTGATGGATGTTTACATAGCGAATACAACTTGTGCACACAAAGGCGAACCTTATGCATAGCCAGAACATGGCTGCAAGCATGACATTGTGACCAACATGCAAAAAGATGTCCGATGAGTGGTCAAGCTAGGAGGGTGCAAAGACTCAACACGAGCTCATGAGATGAGCCCAAGTGCTTGCAAACGTTAAGGAAAAAACCAAGGAAGGCTTTGAAATTGGCTGCATGCCAAAATTTTAGAGGGTGTTGCAGCTGCTACAACAATAGGGTTACAAAATTGAACCATGGTAACAAGCTCCAAGACAAAAAATAAAAAAGTATTTATGTAATAATAACAACTTACTTGTTTGATGCTTTCATCATTTGTGTCATTTTATCTTTGCTAAATTTCCATCATGTTATAATGCATACATCATAGAATATAAACTTTAGAATTCCATGTGAAAAATACAATGACATTGTTTTCCAGAGCTTTCATTACCTATGTTAAGTCATTCATTATCAAAAGGTTTATTTGAAGGTTAATTTGAATTTCTCCAACATGGTATGAAATTGTTGGCTTGAGGCCCACCATATTATCTACAAGTCAATATTGGAAGTTGTCACTCAAATGCATGCTCTTGTCAAGTCAAATTTTTTTGGTGGATTGACTAAGGTTTCAACATACACTCTCGTTTAGGATTTTGTAGAGTTGTAATGAGTTCTACGCAAGAACATGTGGTTATGAATAGACATAAGTATGGCATGTAGCCATTAGATATGGAAATACTATTAAAGAGACAAGTTATTTGGTAGTTTACAATAACTACAGTTTCAAACCTTGAGGATAAAAAATTGGGAAGTTCATTATTAATTAGAAGAAGGATGAGGTTGTAGGGGTCATGATGACATACATATCCAAGGACATTCACTTTCATAAAGTGGGATCATTTGTCTAAATCAATCTTAGAATAAGTTGAAAATTTGGTTTGAAAAGACCAAAAAATCAAGTTATCCAGATTGAGAAAGACACTCTATCTCTTCATTCCCTCTCATTTGATAGGATTTAAGTCTATTCAACTTATGCAAAAGGAATTTAATTAAAACTAGGTGAATGTGGAAAGGATTTTCCAAAAAAAGATGATCAACTTATATAATTGATCTTTGGTGAATTTAAAGACACCCTATGATGTTTTTTTGTTTGATATTCTATGCTAGTTGACTTCCAAAAAACAAGGTGGTAAGGGCTATACTATTGATTCTTTCTATGATTTACTAGTTAGGGCACAAGAAAAGTTGCTCAATGAAGGTAGAGTTGGAAATAAATAACAATACCATCTCCTCAAGGGAAAAGGTTGATAGAAGAGGTCAAGTATACAATTGGGAGTAACATCATGGAAGTTACCATGATAAGTATTTTCTATAAAATTGACTAAATGAGGCATGGTGATCAACCATTGACTAAGAAAACTAATAAGAATTGTCGATATTTTGAAAACACAAGAGATGTTAGAAAGACTTACTAGCAGAAAACCAATGATCTTGGGGTTAAGGTAAAGACACTTGAATGCAACATGTTGGTTAAATGATCAATCAACCTAGAACATCAACTTTTAGAAGGTATGTGAGATAACTATACTTTCTCTATTAGTACTTCTCAAGTATTGGATGATCACCTTTCTAATAATCAGTAGATGGATGACTTTAGTTGTCCCCATTATATGGCTAAGGATGCTTCTCACCTGTCTTCATTAAATAAGACTATAGAAGAATATATCTAATTGTAGATTATAATGCATTTATTGTGCTAGTTGTGTTGGGGTTGAATGTCAAAAGGGTGTGATCACTCACGTGTATCATGTACCAAGTTTGAGTGCCAATTTGTTGAGTATAACTCAATTAACCAAGATTGAAAAGAAGGTTGGATTCTATCTTGATATGTTTTTTGTGAAGGACATTAATGATGACTCTGTTGTTGTTTATAAGGGCATTCTCAAGGTTACAAACAAAATGTATAAATTTTTTAATTTCCCAGAGTGATATCCACAATCAACTACACTCATAGCCAAGGCTAATGATTGGAGTAGAATTTTGCATGAGAGGCTTAAAGATATAAATTTCCTAAGTATGAAATTTATGATTAAGTTCAATATAGCCAATGGAATACCTAGGGTATTTCCTCTTGATGGTGTATGTAAATGGTGTGTGTGTGGAAAGCATCACTAGGTTATATTTGAGACAAGGAAGGATGAAAAAGCAAAGGCTTAGCTAGGACTCTCATAGTGTCCTTTATACGATGAATAAACCATCATTAATTGATGCAAGATATGTCTTGAACTTAATTGATTATTTTTATAGGTATACTTGGGTATATTTCTTGAAGAAGGATCATATCTTTGAAATTTTTAAGGAATCTAAGTTGTTGGCTAGAAAGAAAAAAGTTGACCTATAAAATTTCTAAAATTTGAGAATGGAGGAAAACACACGAGTAAGGGTTTTAAGAGTTCATTGCACAACATAGTATCTCTTGGTAGAGGTTTGCACCTTACACACCTTAGTCGAACGATGTTTCCAAAAAAAATAATTAGATCTTTGTGGAAATGGCACAATGTTTAATGCAACCCAAAGGTATATCGACTAGATTTTGGGCAAAGGCTATTTAATGCTCAAACTACCTTTTGAACATGATTTCGACCAAATTTTTTTGAGGTATGACTCCTCTCGAGAAATGGTGAGGAAGGAAACCCTATATAAATCATCTTAAATAGTTTGGATGTATAACATGTACTCATATACTAGGTAATAAGAGAAAGAATATGAATGCAACCATAACATATGTGAGGGTAGGGAAACCAAATCATCACCTACTCTTTGAGTTAAGAACCTTTAGCCTTCAAGTCAGTATCACGACATGCATATATTTTACAATGAAAATAAAAAAACAATATTACAAAGCCTAAATAATAGGGCTTAATTTCTTTATGGACCACATAATTGCCATGTGCAAAGAAGGTTTCAACTAGTTGCTTGGTTAATGGGGTAAAAGTACTAACAAAATAAAGAAAATTAATTTTGGGCATATGCCGATGTAATTAAATATTAAATTAATACCACTATATTCACTAACTGACATCGCACCCAATAAGTTTCAAGAAAAGGTTCACATTCTCTCAATGATACATGATCAAAGGCTTGTTTCTATTATCAAATTTTTTGAGTTGAAATATTGAAGGTGAAATAAAATTCGATTTGGAATGTATACAATTGTAGCTATGATATATGTGATTAATTACAAATATACATAAGTTTAGACAAGTAAAAAATGAGGCAACGAGAGAGTTTTTATTTGGCTATCCTATATTTTTGTTTGCCACCCTACTGACTTAGTAAACTCATATAGGTCTTCAAGAACTTCCTTATTACCTGGGAGAAGTATCCAGGGTAACTTATAGATCCTAGACAAGTTAACAACTTATTTTTAGTTCTCATATGGGTAAAAACAAAATGATGGAAAATTATTAACATATAAGTAAATAAAATGAACATATATGTTTTTCCCAATGGGAAAACCATCCAAAAATTGTCAATTTACCTATTTGGCACATTAATAGTAGAACAAGAAAGAGTATGTAGAAATATAAGAGAAGAAGAAAGGAACATGACCACACCAAATAACAATTAGAGTGTGGGATTTGTGGGTTTTCCAAAAGGGCTCCTAAACCTTGTGGATACAAGCTAGAGTAGGTAAGTATTTCTCTTTAAGGAAATTTGCACAAAAGATCACATAATAATTTATGCAAAAATAGTTGGTAAGTATAACTTAATTAGTTAAACACAAGTAAATAGCACAAATCAAAATATCTAGCTAATCCCTCATGGAGATGACTAACATAATACAATACTACAACTCTGCCTCAACCCCTAACATGCAAACATCCATTCTTAATGGTTGAAAGTGAGAACAAGTGAACAACAAGTACTAAGAACCTCAAGAAAAAACAATAGATCTTAGATATTTTCATTCAGTAAGTCCTCCTTACTACACACATATTCTTCTTATTTTATAAGGAAATAGAAAGCAAGGGTTGGGTTTCTAAATCCCAATGTCAAAAGGTTATCTTCATTGACAAGGAAATTGTTGTTAAGAAATCTAGGGCGTCAAGAATTAGGTGATTTTTCTTCAATTAGTAACTGCTTCTGAATGCTTTTTACTTCATTATTTTAGTATCTTCTTTTGTTTAAGTTATTAATGTTCTTCTTCATCAAACAACTACCAATGCATGAACATAAATAGACAAGAGACACAGGATGTAGCTATCTGCCAGGGCCAAAACCTCTCACTCTTTGAGAGGAAAACCCACACAAAAATTCTTCTTATAGAGATTCCAATTGATGAATACCAAGACCAAGACCCTTGCCCTATTTTCCACTCCAAAACCAAGACACAAGTTCTCTTGGAAATCAACCTTCTTCTTGAATCCTCTTCCACTTCGACCTTCTTAGCATCGAGACATTGCCACCACCGATATCTTATCACTGTATTGACATCGAGATCTCCTTTCCTGTGAGACCTCCTCATTCTCATATTAACGAGACCTTACTTTTGTGATGGCACTGAGTCCTTTTCCAACGTGATAACATTGATTCCTTCTATGGTGCACTTTATCACTTAGACGGTATTGAAACATAATAACATCAACAACAACCCGTGATTTAACTGGAATTATCTTCTATTCGAGCATATTGAGATATTCACCATGAATGTGAAATCAATGAACTGTTATCACACTAATATGGCACCGAAATTGTGTTTTCTGGATTGTAATAACACTGAAATAAAGATATCTCTTTTATGCGATGATATCGAAACTTGCTTACTGTAATTGCACCGAAAATAGCTCACTCTAATAGCACCGAACTTATCCCTATGACAGACATCCAAATTGTAGAGAGATCTGAATTTGTTGATTGTGGAAGAGGTCGAGCTACCTATTTATAGTAGTCTGTCCATGTAATTAGCCGGCATGAGATTATGAATCGTTGTGTCTTCCGACATGAAGAAGGATACCTTGTTCTTGTCTTGGAGGGCTACTAGACCATTCTATTGACTCATATACATTTGTAACATGCCCAAGAAGGGTTCTTCATACTTGACATTGACTCTCTTTGACTTTTATGACTAGATGACAAATCCTAAAGGCTCACAATGGGAGCCATCTATAAATAAAATCCTTGCTCATGAAACCCATGGGTCAAGAATACAATCATTTTATTTTTCTTCTTTACATCAATTACATAAAAACCACAATTACACATGTCATTATGAAGACTGAACCTAGTTACACTTTTCAACACTCACTCTTAACTAGGGAGGTATTCATAATGGTACTTGGTCATCCTCAATCTGAAGAATTTCTCATAAGAAGAATAAGATTGGTAACCCATTTGTATAACATCATATCAACCAACATTGTCACATAACAAGGCCTCGACTAACAACTCTATCTCTCCCTGAGATCCGAGCACAATATTGGCGAGATCAATGATTTATAGACACCCTCATCATTGTATCTCTTGGAACATACCCCACCCGGGTTCTCAAGGGTGTGTTCCACCATGTATATTATTATATTGGATTCCCAGTCCTCAAAGAATATCGGTCCTCTACGACTAATCTTATCTATGATTCCCTGTTTCATCCTCAAAGAGCATCAGATGCTAGATGTTTACCCAATCGCCCATTATGTCTTCCAAAGACCATAATGATGTGTCTATCTCTTCCTCTCAATTAGGTAGGACATATTTGTACCTAAGTTACTTCTTGGCTTAGGAATTTCCAAGTTTATCCCAAGTAAGAAACTTGTTACCAGGTTCCCTCTTAATAAGGGACATATAGCAGCTTCTTAGGTGGAGATAATGAGACAACCAGCTACTTGAAGCACTCCTTCCTTCGACGTCATGAGTTATTTCTTCGTCATGGAGTCTTCATCTTCTTGGGCTTCTTCATAGGGAAAATACCATCCATCACTTTCATTTATGATTAAGTCATGTCATCATTTCCTTCATCAAAAAGTGATCCATTAGTCCATATATGGCCTTCCTTCATGCCATGCTTCCTTCTTCATGCCATGTTTTACGGTAGGATCATCCTTCTACATGGTCCTCTTGGAAGACATCCACAATTCTTCCCTTGACAATCCTACATAAGCCCATCTATATATATGTTAAAAAATAAGAAATGAACACTCAAATTAAAATCACCTTTGTCATGGTCTTTCATCATGACATCTTCCTGATGGTATCAATATCCTAGATGCATGTTGATACATCTCCCAAAGATATCTATTGTCAAGGATCTCCATCTTTTTCAAAATTCCATTAGAGCCTTCATATCTTTTTGGGAGATATCATAATCAAATCTTCTTAGACTTTCAGATGTTGATTGCCTTTACCATGGTTGCATAGTCCATGATCTCTTCCTTCATTTCTTTACACATTTCATTCCTAGAAACTTTCAATCAGAGTTCCTTCAATTACTATCAACCACCTCATATTCCATATGAGGACATATTATGTTGATTTCATCTAGTGTGACCCATGCTTTCCTGTATCCTTTCAAAGGGGGAGATTCTTTTCTTTTGATCATGCTCTCAAGATGAAGCATTGATCCATATTACCTGCAACCATATGACATGACTCATTCAAAAATTGAATACAAGCATACATACCTCATTTTTCCTTTACATCATCTAAGCTTCCTTCAAGAGCTTCAATCCCTTGATATGATTAATCTCTTATGTCATTATACCATCTTGCCATGAATTCCACAAATTGAAATCCTTGATGAAACAATTTGCTTCCTTTCTAGATTGGTGAAGCTTCAGATGAAGATTCCATCAGATAATCTTGAGGATCTTGAATATCCCCATCCAACAAATGTTTTTCCTTTTGACTGATGTATGATGAGAATTGTTTTGTATGAATTCTATAAGGGTCACTTATACTTTTAATGAGGTTCCCAAGAACTATATCCTTCATAGTTTACTACCATAGATTTTGTTCCAGCTATCCTTCATGATTCCCTATAGTGATGTCACGAGCTCTTGTTTCTAATGCTTCCATGATGCCACAATGCATCCCATTATTTATTATAGCCGTATCATATAACATGACAAGACCTTTTGTGAAGGATACTATCTCAGTCATAATAGAGATCTCTTACTTCCTATTTTCTTAGACTTCTTCTCTTCAACTTCCCCCACTTCTTCGGAGATATGGGCTTCTTATCTTCCTCTTTTGTTATTGTCCCTTTTGAGCTTAGGACAATATTTCTTGTAATGTCCATAAGTTTTACATTCATAGCATTGAATCTTAGCTATGTTCTTCTTTCCTTTCTAAGGACCAAATTTTCCAAACTTCCCTTTCCTTCTTGCAAATATTTGAATCCTTTCATTTGATCCTTCAACATTTTTTCGCTCAATCTATCATCTCCTATTTTACAAAGAAACCACAAGTTGTTGAATAACTTTCTTATCCGCATAGACATTTGTTACCTTGTTCATTAGTTAGTGAATTTAAAATAATGAATATTTCCTCCTTATCTGATATCATCTCCCCCAGGTCTTGTAGTTGAGATCTTATGAAGATATCCCTTCATCCTTTGATACATTAAATTTGTATAGATCAGATCTACGTGATATGACCTTTCTTATCACATCTATAGAGAATAGTTCTACGAGCTTATCATATATCTATTTTGATGTCTCTAATGCTACTATATAGGGAATGAAGGGACCTTTGACTGATTTCAAAAGAATCCCTTGAGCCCTTTGATCCCTTTCCATGTATTCAGATAATGCTTGACCTTTGGATGGTTTGGAGACTATTCCATTGATATGATCAATCACTTCATTTTCTTCGAGGACTATGTCTATCCTCCTTTTCCATGCAAGGAAGTTTGATGACCCAACCAGCTTATAGATATCCTGGCAAAACGAACTCATTTTACTAGATTAGATTATATAATAAAATATACTTACTTGAAAAGTGAAGATGAAATCTTCAACATGATCCCTTTAATGATGGTTGATGAAGATGTATTAATTCCCTTTTGGATGATCTTCTTCCAAATGAAATCCCTTCTTCAATAAAAGGAGATTTCCCCTTTTATGATGACAATGCCTTTTGATCTAGATTCCTTTTGGATTTCAAGATACTTCAACTTCAAATTGATTGAGAGTTGATTCCAGGAATTCTTCTTAAATTGAGCCAGGGTTTTGACTTTCTTCAAGATGATGATGTTATATTTGTCCTTGAAGTGCTTCTTTTAGATGTATTGACTTCAATCTACCTTGACTAGTAGATCTCTTCAACTTGATGAGGGTCTTTGTGGTCTTTTGATGATGGCTAGAGGACATCAATACATTTGCTTGTGTAGACTTCTTCTTCAATCTAGGGTTATGATGCTTCCTTTGTAGATCTTAACTTCACAATTATCTTTGCTTTGATTCCTTCCTTGAAACTTGATCCTTAAGTGTCCCTTGATTAGATTCCCTTCCTTGACTTAGTTACGTTAGCTTTAATACCACATTGAGAAATATAGGGCATCAAGGATTAGGTGATTTATCTTCAATTAGTAACTGCTTGTGACTACTTTTTACTTCAATAGTTTAGTATCTTATTCTGTTCAAGTTATTAGTGTTCTTCTTCATTAAGCAACTACCAATGTAGGAACATAAATAGACAAGAGACACAAGGTGTAACCTAGCTTCCAGGGCCAAAACCTCTCACTCTTTGAGAGGAAAACCCACGCAGAAATTCTTCTCATAGAGATTCCAATTGACGAATACCAAGATCAAGACCCTTGACCTATTTACCACTCCAATACCAAGATAGAAGTTCTCTTGAAAATCAACCTTCTTCTCGACTCCTCTTCCACTTTGACCTTCTTAGCATCGAGACATTGTCACCACCAATATCTTATCACTGTCTTGATACCAAGATCTTCTTTACTGTGAGACCTCCTCATTGTCATATTACTTTGACCTTACTTTTGTGATGACACCGAGTTCTTTTTTTTTCTAGCACCATTTACCACTCTTGGAAGATTTGATGCTCTGGTTATGGACTAGGGCAACCCTTCCCTTCCAAACTTGGTCCAAATTTGAAAAAATAGTGTTTTAAATCCCATACGCTATTTTGACCTATATAAAAAGCATGTACACGCGGGTTAGTCTATACCGAACTCACGTATATGTGTTAAAACACTAAAAAATATATAATCTCCTTAAATTCAGGTGGAGTTTACGGGTTTTACCTGTTACTCACCTACTGTAGCTTGTGGCCCAATTGTTTCCCAACTGGGAAAAAATAAATAAATTGGAGAAGTATAAATAAACCTCCATGGGAAGGCCTAAAGGGAGGATAGATGAGCTATTGATATTATAGTTGATTACATCCCTGATCAAGTCTGATGAAATCCTTATGCCTCCTGCACTCCCAAGTTATAGGAAACATTTGTTTCCTTCTTTGAGGTGTCCATCATCTTTGTATGACATCTTGGTGTACCTTTATGGAGGAGGACTGCTTAGGCCAAGGCAGGATGGATCCGGAGGATGGTTCCGCTTGGAGCTGGGGGAAGACTCAAGTTGTAGTTTCCCAAATTTCATTTAGCTTACATCAATAAAGAAATGTTGTTATTATCCTGGCATTTATTGTGTTTATGCATCAATCCATGTTATGATTTACATATGAGATCTTATGTTAATGCTCATTTGCTCACACGCTTATATGATTTAACACCTATATCATGAACATGCTTTCTATTACTATTGTTGTATATGATTTTCTTGGATAAGTTACAGGTTCTAAAGGCATTGGAAGGAGCAGAGGGTTTGGACCCAGTGGGATCGACCTCGAATGTAGGACCTCTGGGTAATACCTCTTCTTCCTACTTCAATAGTTTAAGCATTTAGATTGCTTGTCTGTGTGTTTCTTTATTCTATATGCCCTCCATTCTATTGGGGTTTTCAACCCAAGAACCTAGGGTGTTTCCACCCACAACAGAATTAGTGACTGCAGACATCCATGCACCATCATTATAGTTTGCATTAAGATAGTTTGCATTACAAACATATTAGTCTTTTTGTTAGGTTTTGGGTGTGCGGAGTGTGTTTTTTGAAAAAGGAAAAATTTGCTTGTACAAGTTTATTTATAGAACTTTATAGAAATCCCTTTTTATCGAAGAAAAATAGCTGCATTTTCATATAGCTAAGTTTCTATTGATTTCTTTGTTGTCAAAACACCATAAGTCTCACTCTCATTGTCCCCGTGACCTAAAGAACAACCCTTTAAATTCAAGCGCTTAATTAAAAAGAACTAGAACATTTTTTGGATTGGTCATTAATTACACCAACAAGTCTAGCTCTTTAGGGCCTTGGAATAGGTGAGTGGAGAGTTAACTCTCAAAGGCCACTCAAACTATCAAACATCGATGTTGAATAATGAGTGAAATCCAGTGTCGTTAGAAAGACCGGGAAAGCTCCATGACTAGGAGTCAAGCATGAGGGAGAGTGAAGGCAAGGAAGAGAGAGACTCCCTCTCCTACTTGTTGGATCTCGCCCCAAGACTGTTCCGCTCGGCTTTGTATACGAACTGGTGCCCATAGTTTCTAGTCCTAGGGATCACACAGGTGGCTACGAAGGGGAATCCTGTGACACCTGAGGCAGACGTTGCATCACATTCATTAGTACTTCTGGAGGGTACCCTTACAAATATTGGGTGTTTGCACCAACAAAGGCTTTTGTCTGGAGGTCAACGTAACTTTTTCTATTACCTTTACTAGTAGGCTTGGGCCATTATTATCCCAAACTATCTTCGGAAGGTCCCTTACTTCACTTTCTTGTATTTTGGTGTCCGGTCCTCATCACCCGGAGAGAAAGTACTTGGAAGTTGCTTGATTGGTTGCATCTTTAGGGACTTTATAGTCGAGTGATTTTTGATCTTTGTATTTAGTTGGCTTTAAGCGTATTTGTCTTGTCACTTTTGGACCTTAGATTCTGAGTGACTGACCTACCACTCCACCGATCTTGAAAGGATTTTGATCTTTATTTTGAAAGTTGTAGAGTTGCCTCCTTAACGGAAAAGGTTTTGATTGTGCATCTCTCTTCCTTGGAAATTCATTTGTACATTCCCGTAAGGGAAGGATCTGCGAAGAAGTTTGGTATGGCTAATATTACTATGGACACCAACCAAGGTACCCTTCCAAAAGGGGATCCTTGTGCTTTTCCTTTCTTTGGAAACATTGGTACCTCCTTGATGTCCACTTTGAATATTCCTGGATTGAATGTTGGACTAATAGTTTGGCTATGGTCCACTCTGAATATTTAAGATGTTATTGAAGCTTCTCAAATGAATTCTTTATTTCAAGGGCATCAAATGGGTGTTAATTGCTCATATTCTTCAGAAGAGAAATATGGGATTCCTTTTTCTCCTCCCTCTTGTAATAAGAGATATAAAAATAAGAGAAAGAGGAAGACAAAGAAGAAGAATAGTTCTATCCAGTCATCACCAACCTTTGCTAGTCATGTTGGAGATGAGGTTCCAGCCGCTACAAATCATGCTGGGGGCATAAGTCTAGTCACTGCAAGTCATACTAGTAATGAATCAGCACCAGCCTCTGCTAGTCATGTTGGATATGAGCTTTCAACCATTGCAAGTCATGCTAGGGGCATAAGTCTAGCCACTGCAAGTCATACTAGAAATGAATCATCATCAACCTCTCCTAGTCATGTTGGAGATGAGATTTCAGTCGCTACAAGTCACGCTGGGGGCATGAGTTTAGTCATTGCGAGTCATACTAGCAATGGGTCACCTACCTCTGTGAGTCATATTTCTGTTGACTCACCTGATTCTGTGAGTAGGCTAGGGGAACAAGTCCTATCCCTCTTGGGAAAGAGTCACTAACATCAGCGATTCATGTTAGGGACTCTTTGCAAACCACTGCTGGCCATGTTGGTGGAATAGATGTTGATCAGAAACCTAAGCGTAGAAGTTTTAAACCTAAGTTCCCTTGTAAGATATGTAAGGGAGACCATATTACTCATTTGTGCCCTGGTATTCCAGAGGTACAAAGGATATGGTCCGAATCTGAAGGTTCTTCTACTCCTGAATCTGTTATGGTTTCTAAATAGTGTCATCAATCACTGGTTGATGAAGTGGTCGAGCCAATGCAATCTTTGGCTGATTCCACTCCTCTTTTGGGGGGTGAAGTGCCTAACAATAGAGTCTTCTTGATTTCTAGTACAGAGTTTTCCGATCTAGGGGGCATTCCAGTCTCTCTGAATGTACCCCCTCCAAGTTCTATGAGTGTCTCCTTTGATTGGGATAATATTGTTGAGCCTCGTCTTCCTTCCACTGCACCTTTTCAAATAAAGGTTAGAGTTAGTTCCACAAACGTTTATCAATGTATGGTGGATGAAGGATCATTTGTAAGTATTATATCCTCTTTGAATTGGAAAGCTTTGGGTTCTCCAAAGTTGTTGACAGTTGATAGTCATTTGTTAGCCTATGATAGAAGACCTGGTGAATCTATGGGTGTTCTTCCACAATTACCTATTACTTTAGGTGGGATGACTGTTTTTATCAATATGATGGTGGTTGATCACCCTATAAACTTTAATATGCTACTTGGGCGTGATTTTGTCTATGCTATGAATGTTGTGGTGTCTTCACTCTTTCGAGTGATGTGTTTTCCTCATAACGGAAATATTGTCACTATTGATCAACTTGCATCTAATAATCACCACCCTAATTCGAATTTACTACAGAATACCCCTTGGTTTGTTCCAAGTGTTCAAGTAGACTCTACCCCGCCACGGGTGAACTACGTGGCATTAAATCCTAAATGTTCAATTGCTTTTGAGAAGGATCCTTTGAACTATTATTTTCCTTCTTGGGACTTGATCCCGACAGTTGACCGAGTGATTTCTCCTATGGGTACTTGGGACCCCTTAATTCCCTCTTTTGATCCTTCTAGTTCTCATGATTTCTTGGAGTTTGATTTTCCATCATAGGAGGAACTTTTTGAAGCCATGAGTTTTAACTACTAAAGGAGTCCTTGGCCTAAGCCCTGCAAGGGGCTTGTCCAAAAGAACTATTATGCGTAAGCCGCAAGGCTGCGTGGTTCCCTGTACCATATTGTACATATAAGGTACACATTTTCAAGTTTTGTATTCTATAACACAAGATTTTATCTAAACTTTATATATGGGATGTATTATCTTCTTATCTAATGTTCCTACTTATGTCTACATAACTTGGAAGACTTCTCCTTTGGACATTTTTATGGTTGATCCATTCTGGCAGGTATTGGTTCTTGAAACTGGCATATAGGTTAGGTTTTTTACCTGCATTATGCGTTTATTAGTTTCCTTTCCCATTTTGGCCTTAGGATCGACCCCACCAAGACATGATGCAGAACCTTCTCATTGTTTAGAAGTGTCATAACTTGTGTGGTAGAGCCTACCTTATCATGGCTGCCCTAGATAGTATACCTTATTGTCCCTTGGCACCAGGCTCGGGAGTCCTCTTTATTCCTGCCATGACTTGTGCATTGAAGACTCATTCTTTTACTTCTTCGTTATTTTTCTGGCTTTACACCCTATAGGCTCCTTTATGTTGATTTGTACTACTGCATTGCATGTTGACTATTTATACCTTTTGGCCTTAAGCTGACTTCACTTGGACTTGTGTTTAAGCTACCTTTTGACCATGTCTTTTGTGAAATCGACCTTACAATCATTTAGTCTTTGTAACTTGACACCCTCTTACATGTGGAAATAACATTCATTTGAGTGTCGTTAACCAATTTCGTCACCTTGCATTGAGCATAGGAATGTTCCCCTCCAAGGAACTAGTGCATATGTATTTGAACACTTGTTTTTTCCACTGTACCATAGGCATTCTTTTATTCTTTTTTCAGGCTTCATAAATACGAAAAAGACAAAAAGTATATTCCAAAAAGAGCGAGAATGGGGCATTATTTCTTTAATTGATGGAAGCTAGAGTCAGTTGTGTCGCCCTTAAAAAAAGCACTAAAAATAAGTCTTTCCTCCATTGGGATGGGATTTAGTTTGACTTAGGAGAGCCCTAACCTTGTTATTGAGTCAGTACTTCTCCGATTGGTTATCTCTTCCAATCATATGGAGAGTTTGTTTATGCCTCCTACATGACAAACTTATACAAAGTTATCATATGCTACCATGAAGTCACATTTGAGTCGTGCTCTTGTTCAAGGGAAGTAAACCTGAGTCGGCCTTTCTGTGGTGTCCCTTGACCTATTTTCAGTCGGCCATCCCTGGTTGTCAGAGTCATGTTGATTATCGCATCAACTATTTGGTCCTTTTCTCATGATGGTTTGAGAATGTCTCCATTGACTTCTTGCTGGTGGGTCTTTCTCTTATTGACTACGAAAAATTGCTCTGAGAATAGATGTAGAGCTGCACCCTAGCCCTATTTTCATTATTGATAGGTCACCTTGTGCTCAACATTGATCCATATCATGGGTCTTTGAATGAGTGGATTTCCTTGTGTTCTACGTCAGCTTTCATTATCACACATTAGGATTCGTGTAGTACCTTGGTTTCCATTTGAAACTATTGGTGGATTCCTTACTTCCGTGTCAGCTTTCATTATTGGTTGGTTTAGAGGGCTTCTATCATGCACTAGCCACATCTTGTGTATGCTAGAAACGTTCTTCGGTTTGGTTACGACATCTTTCTTCGTCTTATTCCTTCCACATTATTGTTCTACGGGTTACACTCGCACTGGATTGATGAAGGATGCCTTAATGCCTTCCTTCCAGTGGATATTTTCCCATCGACTTCAACTCATTGCTATGGGAACAAGGTCTAGAGTCCATTTGGCAGTACCTTAGGGTTTGCAGTCATTAGTGGAAGACTCCTTTGCTATCGACAGTGGGAAAACATCATTGTCTCCTGATTGATAGATTCTTCCAAGTGTTCGACTTCAGCTCATTTATTCACATTTGTTAGATTGTACTGGGTACCTTGGCTCTAATCATCATTATCAGTGAGTAGTTTCGCATTTGTTAAAGATATACATCAATGACTGGTAATCAAACGATTTTTCACATGATCGACTTCAGATCATTTATTCCCATTGTGTAGAAATGTACCATGACGGTTGGTGAAGACCTTAGGTTTGCATCAACATTTGTTGGTTCACTTGCCAGTCCCTCCTGTTTCTACTAGTTGACACCATCCACCTTATATGTTGCAGTTCATTACGATGACATCCTATATGTTGGCACTTGAGTTGTGTGTAGCACCATTTGTTCCACTATTTGACTTGGTACTTTTTGGATCAACTTTATGACTTCAATGGTCATCTTTCTACTTCAGCATCATTGATCAATTCTTTATATGTGATATTGAGACATGTACTTTTATGGATATGATTCGATGACCCACTATGTATTTTCGGTCCTTTTATACTTGTATATGTATTGGATATGCTTTTGTACTTGACATGTGGACATGCTTTATTATCTCTGAGCATGGGTATGCCTGCCTCAGACAAGATATTTCTTTCTGATCTCTTTCACTGGCTTGGTAGGCTGAATTCTGGTGAACTCCTCTCAAGTCTCGTCATGATTCCTTCCATACACTTAATACATTTCGGCCATCATGTACCCCTTCTGACCTCGTATATTAGGGGGAATCTATTATAGCACCATTTACCACTCTTGGTAGATTTGATGCTCTGGTTATGGCCTAGGGCAACCCTTCCCTTCCAGACTTTGTCTAAATTTAAAAAGCAGTGTTTTAAATCCCATACACTATTTTTCCATGTATTAAAAGCGTGTACACGCAGGTCAGTCTATACCCAACCCACGTATATGTGTTAAAACACTAAAAAATATATAATCTCCTTAAATTCGGGCGGATTTTATGGGTATTACCTGTTACTCACCTACTGTAGCCCATGGCCCAACCGTTTCCCAATTGAAAAAACTAGTTTGGAGAAGTATAAATAAACCTCCATGGGAAGGCCTAAGGGGAGGAGAGATGAGATATTGATATTATAGTTGATTACATCCCTGACCAAGTTTGGAGAAATCCATGTGGCTCCTGCACTCCCAAGTTATAGGAAACCTTTGTTTCCTTCTTTGAGGTGTCCATCATCTTTGTATGACATCCTGTTGTACCTTTATGGAGGAGGACTGCTGAGGCCTGGGCAGGACGAATCCAGAGGATGGTTCTGCTTGAAGTTGGAGGAAGACTCAGGTTGTAGTTTTTCACATTTCATTTAGCTTACATCACTAAATAAATGTTGTTTTGTTCCTTATATTTATTATGTTTATGCATTAATCTATGTTCTGATTTACATATTAAATCTTATGTTAATGCTCATTTTCTCACATGCTTATATGATTTAAAACCTATATCATGAACATGCTTTCTATTACTCCTGTTGTATATACTTTTCTTGGATAAGTTACAGGTTCTAAAGGCATTGGAAGGAGCAGAGGGTTTGGACCGTGTGGGATTGACCTCGAACATAGGACCTCTAGGTAATACCTCTTCTAAGCATTTAGACTGCTTGTCTGCGTGTTTCTTTATGTTGTATGCCCTCCGCTCTGTTTGGGATTTCAACCCATGACCTTAGGGCATTTCCACCTGCAACACTTTTTCCACGTGATAACACTGATTCCTTTTGTGGTGCATGGAGCCTTTATCACTGAGTTGGTATTGAAACACAATAACATTGTCAACGAACTGTGATTTCACTGGAATTATATTCTAGCCAAGCATATTGAGATATTCACCATGACTGTGATATCAACGAACTGTCATCACACTAATATGGCACCGAAATTTTGTTTTTTGGGCTGTAATAACATTGAAACAAAGATACCTCCTTTCTGTGATGATAACAAACCTTGCTTACTATAATTTCACCTAAAATAGCTCACTGTAATTGCACCAAACTTATCCCTGTGACAAACATCTGAATTGCAGAGAGATCTGAACTTGTTGATTGTGGAATAGGTCAACCTGCCTATTTATAGTAATCCTTCCATGTAATTAGCCAACATGGGATTATGAATCATTGTGTCTTTTGACATGAATTTTTGCATTTCATTTTGAAGTCGACATGAAGAAGGATACCTTTTGCTTGTCTTGGAGGGCTACTAGACCATTCTATTAACTCATACACATTTGTAACCTGCCCAAGAAGGGTTCTTCACACATGACATTGACTCTCTTTGACTTTTATGACTTGATGACAAATCCTAAAGGCTCACAATGGGAGCCATCTAAAAATAAAATCATTTCTCATGAAACCCATGAGTCAAACATACAATAATTTTTTTTTCTTTACATCAATTACATAAAAATGACAATTACACATGTCGTTATGAAGACCGAACCTAGTTACACTTTTCAACACTTGTCACTTTTGGAAAAGCGACAAGTGTGTCTCCTAGAAGTTTATTTTTTCTTTTCAAAAAGGTAAATCATGTTTTATTTCTTTTGCTAAATAAGTTACAATATTTAATAGTCAAAAGAAAATATAATTTAGAGAAAAAACATCTTTGAGAAAAACTTTTAGGGAAAAATAGATTGTCCATCACTACTACTTCATATTCATGCCTTCGAGTGGCATCAATTTTTTCCAGTCATCCTTTAAGTACTGAAAATTGAGGTGATTTTTGGTGTCAAAGTAGCCATCAATGGCTTTTGGATTGACCATGAAAGAAGAATCGTAAGTCAATAGATGTAAACTTCGCTTTGGAGAGTAGGCAGTCCTGCATTGATTTCCAAAAACAGGTAAATACTCATTGTTTGAGCAATTTAATTCGATTATCTAGCTATGATGTTTCCCAAAAATTTGGCAAAGTCTTGCCTCAAATTGAGCTCAATTTGGGAGAAAAACCCTCAAGCTTGAAACTTAGCATGGTTTCTCTGTTAAGGCTAATAGCTTTAAATATAAGTTTGAAAGTCCCTATAGGAGTCTGTTGTAAATCAACACTGCAATGCATTTCATTTGGTGAAAATCAAGCTCAAATTGAGTGAGATTTAGCCATATAAATTCCCAACAATGTGATTTGAGGGTTGAATCAAGGGAATCAAGGGGAAAAACCAAAATTTAAATCAAATAAGAAGTTGATACACTGCGTTTGGCTTGTTGGTCTATAGCTTAACATGATTCCTTTCCATTTTGAAAAAAAATGGCTATAGGGGTATCCAATTAGGCCCCATTTTTCATTGGTTTTAAAGAGACGGAAAAGGGGTCTTGGCCACTCCCAAGTTTTCCACTAAAAACTAAACACAACTTCTTTGAATTATGACTATTGTAAATGTAATATATACTTCACCATCGTTGTATAGGCTCTTTTTGGAAAAAATTATGACTATGAATGAGGAAGTTATCATATTTAGCTTAATATCTATTGGCAAGCAATTATCAAGACTTACACATAGACACACACACACACACACACACACTCTCTCTCTCTCTCTCTCTCTCTCACACACACACACACACACACACACAAACACACTCTCTCTCTCTCTCTCTCACACACACACACACAAAAACACACCCACACACACACACACACACACACACATCACACACTCACACTCACACACACTCCCACCAACACACACACACACACACACCACCACAACACACACCACACACAACACACACACACACACACACACACACACACACACACACACACACACACACATAAATGGTGATCCTCCCCTCCTCAACCAATAATTACAAGAGAAAGGGGTAGGGAGTTATCTTGCCACTATGGCAAAGCCACCACTATCCCTCCACGTCACCACCACTTATGTCTGAATGCTTTCAAAGGCAAAAAATTATAAAAGATTATGTGGATAACTAGGAAATTAGGATCCCACCACTTACAAATGTAGTCTTGGCTTCTTATGAGTAGTGGGGTTGTGTATCTTAGTGCAAGGGTTCGAGAGGACGCATCATTACAGGTGACATATTAGTGGTTATGGAATGTTGAATTCTAAGCGGGGGTGGTTTAAGCCTAGATGGAGGTCAAGAATATTGAGAGTGGTGACATATTTAGAGATGGGATTGCAGACATGTGGAGAGTAGCTATGGTAATGGGAAGGGCCTTGGGCTATGGAAACACTGGAAGGGGTGTGAAGTTATGGTGTTTAGGAAATGTAGGAGAGTGTGTATATTGGAGTGTACAAGCTTGTGGAAGGGGTGGAGGTAAACAAAAGAGGTGGGCCAAGGTGAGGCTTAGAGAGAAGGCCATTGCGAAGATATGAGGAGATAAGGAGGGGATAATGATCTATATGGAAAAGGAAAAAAGTGGGGTGAGTAGGAGTTATGGGATCGACACCATCCACCCATCCCATCCCCTTTGTTTCAACCTTTCAATAAGTATTCAAAAACCAACTAGCACACTAACCCTTATTACATTTGTAACCAACATAATGAAACTCATAACCATGAATTGCATGAACAAACTAACAACTAGAGGGATAATTGTACCTACTCACGAAGAGATGCCCACATTGAAATTTCTACCATGAAATTTTTCCACAAACCATTTCTCTTTTCCCACTAATGAACTCAACAAATGAATAATGGGCCAAGGAGGAAAAGGAGTTTGTATTTCGCCCCCTTCTCTTATTTTGGCCTTTTACATTTTGCATGGAAGGTAATGTGTGGCCTATCCACACTTTTATTACTTGTTAATTTTACAATTGCTTCCATTTTTAATTTTATTTTATATTACTTGCTTTTAAATTATTTGTTACCTTTTTATTGAACTTTGTGTCATTCTTTGAATTTTTCCACACAAGTTGACTACAGGAGATCAAGGTTGGACATGGATGAGATAGAGTAAATAATACATGGAGCACATGGCTAGAAATGCCTTGATGATCATTTCTCAAATATGTAAGCAACAACCCAATATCGTGCCAACTAGGCCTTCAATTTTGCCTAGGAACATATGAAACTAAACAATGATTAGCCAAAGGGACGCATGAGAGACTTAATTTTGTGAAGGTTTCCATGTAGTCATGCGATGTCCAATTGATACAAATTAAGTATTATTTCAAAGGTATTAATCAATACTTCAACAATGTCAGCTCATAAATTTTCGTATGATGCTATGAAAAGTTGATCGACTACCATAAATCTCTTCTATGCAAGTTGCCTAAGGCACACTTTTGGAACCAACTTGGAGACTTGTGATATATCTAAGTGAGTCATCTAATGTTATAATGAATAAAATGAGTTGTTGTTAGAAAGGTATCAAGGTTAACTAGAATATGGTAAACTTTAATTTTCTACTCAATTTCCTATTGATAACACTTTTTAAATTCTAAATCCCTACCACCAAACCAATGCCCTGACTATAGTCTCAAACATGAAAGTTCATCCTCATCAACTAAGGGTCGAAATTAGGAATATTATTGTTGAAAAATTCTTAGACAATGATACATCATCATTGGCCTTATTTTCTTCATGGGTAAAAAATAGAGTTAAATTTGATCAAGAAGTCATAAATGTGAAATTTGGCCACCTAGGACATGTGAAACTTCTTCCCTTGTAGACTAGCCACACAAACTCGAAATTAGGAAAATGATGCCTTGTTGGATATCTAGTTGAAAGCATTATACAATAAAGCCACTAAATTTCCCAAAAAGGGAGAATAAATTATTTTATATTCTTTGAAAGCTACATAGAACTTGTCTAGTGACTAGCGAAAGGCGTCAATCTTGAAATTTTTGCAAATTGTGCCTACATATAATGAAATTTGAAATGATCAACCATAACACATATATTGTTGATCTGAAAAGGCAAAAAGATAGTGTGTATCAAGAAAATTGAACAAGGCCAAACTGAGCTTGATTGTATATCATTAAAATAATATTGGGCCTAGTGGCGTCAATTATTGCCATGAACATGTGTTGAGTGTGACAATATGCTAGGGAATGTTGTCAATTTCTGAACTATTTATCCTCACTAACCCAAGCTTGGTGAGCAATGTTTGATTGATTTGAAATCCAACACTAAAATCACCTTGGACGAAAACCAAGAGAACTGATATTGATAATTGATAATATTTAATGTGTTATGAGCTATAATGGTGATTAATCTTACCGACTTTTTTGAATAGAAATAAAGTTTGAAAGGCCTCGTAGAGCAACCTCTTTTTGACTCTGTAATGCTCCTCCCACCCCCTTGGATAATCCAAGTCGAATGGCAGGTGTTACTTTTAATTAATCCCACCTCCATGGTCTTATTATGAAGATGGGGTCATAAAAATACTTAATTCCAAAATTTCTCAAAATAAAATTATAATATGACAGTTGGATCAAAATCGTCGAGAGCTTTCCATTGATATAAATTTTATCGTGATTTGATGTCCATATCAAAGGTTATGGCTACTTAAATATTTACCTTTAACTTTCTTGCCACATCAACAAACTACCCGCATGGTCCACTAAATGGAATATGTGGTAGTGCCACTTCACATGCCATATAAGAGCGTACCCGTCCTCATTAGCACACCAGTGCCATTGCACCCAAACCCAAGAAGGGTGTAATAGAGCCAGGTGCCAAATGGATGGCATGAGCCTCGTCAACTAACAAAAAGATGTTTGTCACTTGGCACATAGTACATGTCTGTCCCTTAGTGTGTAAAATCAACATTTTATGTTATAATAATTTCTAATAACTTTGGATTAAATTTTGTACACTTACCAACTCAACGCAACATGGGTTGAATGGCGCAAATCTCAACGAGATCCTATATTCAATATGGGGATCTTCTTCTTATGGTAGATAATGGGGCGGGTGAGGGGGGGGTGGTGGTGGTGCAGTTCACACTTTGTCGCATATGCGACTAAACGTCGTGTAACTCCTCCCCACCTAAACTCCTCCATGTGACTAGATTGGCGTCCTATATTAAGTGCAACCTCCCTGCCTTCAAGTAGATACTGATGGGGGTTCTACACGCTATTTGCAACACATTTACTGACATCAAATTCTTTGTTATGTGAATTTTCTCAAGCCATTAACAACGTCAGAATGTCATAGTGGATTATTGGCACTAGACAAAAGCCACAATGAATATTTCTCCATATGTCAACGCCAAAATTGATGTCGCCCCTTTTGTCAATCTATTGAAAATAGCAACAAGAAATGCTAAAAATAACATTGCTATAGATAGCATTTCAGGATATATTCCAATTTTAATTTGTCCTTAAATTAAAATTAGAATTTAGTCTCACTAGTTGTTTGAAAAATAATTAATTAATTCATCTTGAGGTAATTAGTTAGTGAAAATCAAACATGAAGTCTTTGTGAAGACATGCAATAGTTATCCCTTTGATTGAGGAAGTTATCCCTTAATTAAGGAGATAAGGATGAGTTGTATTTGAGTTGTAATTAGTTAGCTCAGTTAACTGATTTAAGTCCAGTTAAATTAGTTCCAAACAGTTTGTGGAACTAATTGTGAGTTCAGTCAGTTAATGCATGCATGCATGCAACTAGTTTTCTCCAAATAACTGAATACTCTCTCATAAATAACTCATGCATGTTAATTCAGACAAAGACCCAGTTGAGATTAAAGGAAGGGACAATGTACTATCAGTTGCTAGAATATTCCCATGTGAATATCTCTTGCATGCAGAAGGAATTCATTCCTTGAGGATAACGCAATTACTACAGAGGTCAGAGCAGTGTGTGAGGTGAGAAACGCACAGGTGGCAACTGGAGGACCCAGGAGAAACTGCACAAGGAAATAGGAGGCTTGGAGGACTAAAGGAAGGAATATGTGTTGTCTATTCTGTCTATGAGCTGCAGTGAGGGATTGTATTGAGAGCTAGATAGCTTGAGAGCTAAAGCTTTGTGTAATCCTGAGATATTTCCACTTGTATGATAATATAGATAGTGGGGTTTTTAGCCGAGGCTTTCCCCACAGTATTCTTCTATGTTTCATGTGTGATTGAATCTTCTTCTCTGTTATATGTATTCTTTTTGATCTTGCTCAAAATCGATTAAGCTTCCGCAAGTTTGATAGTAGAAGTAGATCAAGTATTTTGCTTTAGTTACATTGCATTATCAAGTGATCTACAGTGAGAATTTCTACATGGTATCAGAGCAAAGTTGATCAAAGCGAAGAACAATATACAAAAAAGTTCGAAGTTTGAAGTTTGAAGTTCTTGATTGCAGGTACAAAATTGATTTCTTATCACATCTCAAAGTTCACCAATGGCGTTCAATGGCTTGAGACTCGAGTATGACCTAGATGAAAGCTCTAATTACAAATCATGGAAGGATCACATGGAAGCAATATTAGAGGACAATGGTTTGAAGGACTTCATTGATCAAGAAGTCCCCAAGCCAGCAGCAACTAATGCCCAAGAATTGGCGGAATGGAAGAAATGTGTGGCGAGAGCGAGGTGGATTCTTCTAGAGGGAGTTCGAGACCATATTGTCTCGAGTCTCCATGGGAAGGAGACTCCGTTTTCAATGTGGAAGACATTGAAGGATCTATATCAGAATAGTAGCGACCAAAGGAAGCTGGAGATGAATGACAAGCTTCAGAAAATCAAGTGTGAAAAGGGCGACACAATCTCTAGATATTTGAACAAGCTCACCACGTGCAGAGATGAGCTTGGAAGTGTAGGAATCATGATAGCTGATGATGATATGGTGAGTCTTGCACTCCTCGGTCTTCTTAAGAGCTGGCATAGCTACTAGGACTTAGTGAATGGAAGAGAGAAACTGCCAGATTGGGAATGACTGTGGTCGGATTTGATGCAAGAGGAGACCAAGAGAAGCACCAGAGATGTTTCTTCATCTAAGCATGACGATGAAGAAAATCTAGCCTTAGCAAGTAAGGCGTGGAAAGGGAAAGGGAAGGCCTCCCATTCCAAATCGAGTTCTTCCCATGGTGGGAAGAAAATTGAAAAATATAAAGTGAGATGCTTTAATTGTCATGAGGTGGTCCATTATGCAACTAATTGTCCATTGAAGAAATTGAAGAAGGGATCCTCGAAAGGATCAGATTGTAAGGCACTGGCCTCATAGCTAGAATTGGATTTTACCCTCATCACATGCATGTTTTCATCGATGGTGGGTTGTGTTTGGTACCTGGATAGTGGAGCCTCATTCCACATGGCCGACGATAAGATTTTATTTAGTACCTTGGAGGAGAAAGACCTCTAGATGCACATAGAGATGGGTGATGATAGCGAGAATCGTGTTTCAGGTGAAGGTGCGGTTGTGTTTGAGAGGGAGCATGAAGCTCCTCTCACCCTGACTGATGTAAAGTATGTGCCTAGACTGAAGAAAAACTTGGTATCGGTCGTGATGTTGGAAGACAAAGGCTATGATGTAGTCTTCAGTAAAGGAAAGGCGTTCCTGAGACACATAGCCACGGGTCAGACCAAGAGGATTGGGATTCGAGTGAAGAATCTCTACAAGTTGGAGGTAGATGACTATGCTGCATTGAGTTTCAAAGAAGAATTGGTGCAAAGCCAAGATATTGGCGAGTTATGGCATAGACGATTGGGCTACTTGCATCATGGGGCCATGAAGAGAATGCAACAGACGAATGCAACAGACTTCTACCAGACTTCCCGAAGGTAAACTTGAGCAAGTGGACACATGCAAAGGTTGTACCTTGGGTAAGTATGCAAAATCTTCCTTTCATGATCGAGACATTTGAGCTGAAGCAATCTTGGAGCGAGTTCATACAGCTGTGTGTGGACCATTTTCGACAGCCTCCACCACTAAACAAAGGTACTATGTGATTTTCATTGATGATTTCTCGTAAATGTTAGATCTATTTCATGCAGAAGAAGGATCAAACCTTCTCAAGGTTTTGTGAGTTCAAAGCCTTGGTTGAGAAAGAATCATGAAAGAAGATCAGGACCTTGTGAAGTGACTAATCTGATAATCACCCTATGAGTGACCTCAGTTGAAGATTTATTAAACAAAAGGTATTACAGACTCATGTGCTGGTGCGTGTGTTCTATGTTATTCAAGCAATGGATCAATCAGATTGCTAATACATAGACATTTAAATGGAAATACAATATAGAAATACAGTAAGCAACACAAAGACACAAACAATTTTTAATAAGGAGTTCACCTATTCTCCAGGGCTACGTCTCCGGTCCAGCTTCAGTGGTGGCCTTGTTTTATTGTGTCTTACAACAGAGAAATTACAATACAGGGACTCAATATGAGTTCTCCTGAAGCAGATTTTGCTAGGTAGGGTGGTTCTTGGATTCCCCAAGCCACTCAGAGCTCACAGACTCTTTTTCTTCCTACCAGCTCTGTGACCCTTCGTCTACAGTGGAAAGAGCCAAATGGTGATGCTCAGTCCGGAAAGATTCCTCTATGGGAAGGCTTGAATCTTCAAGCTCTCTGGTGCTCGATGCTGCCTGTGGTCAGCTCGGCCCTCTGTCCCTCTGCTTGGATTTACTGTTCTTTGTGTTCAGTCCTCCTCTCAGGATTCACTGTTCATTGTCTCTCTTGGTCGCTTGGACTCCTCTCTATCCTCTCCTCCTTCTTCTTCTGTCTCTGTTCATGGTTTTAACCATTCGATCCCTATGCCTGTTCGGTTCCTCTCCTACCTGTGTCGATTCTCCTTCTGCAGCTGCGCTTGGAGTTCCCTGTTCGACGTCAGCATGAACGCTCGAGAAGTGGCCACGTGTCTCCATCTAACTGGTGCTAGCATGCTTCGGCGGTTCGTTTCTTCGGTTATGTCTTTGATACGTTCTTTCTCCACTGTGGCGGTCAAACAGATTCCAGATCCCTTTAAATCGCGGCTTAATTCCCTGTCGATTCCGCTTCTTTCTATCGGGCGCAATCTCAGCCGTCCGATCTAGGCTCCTCCAGATCCAACGTCATACGCACGTCGAGCACAGTTGACTTGCTCAACCGATAGCACGCGATCACGGTTGTTTTTCTCTCACCTCCACTGCCATCCATCGATCCCTGAGTGGGATCGCTCTGCTCTCCTCCAAAACCTCTTACCGTTAAAGGGCGCCCCGATCAAAATCGCCGATTTTCCAGAGCGCGGGTCTCGCCTTTATCCTTTAACACTTTTTATTTTCCGCCCGCGGTTCTCTGGCTCCCAACGTGACCGAGTGCTTAAGGCTCCCCCATTTCGGCCCTGTTTTCCCTGCAATCGCGCATCCAAATCTCCTCCTTTTCCCGATCCAGGGCTTCCAGGGGCTGTTTTGACCTCCTGTGCAGTCTCCATGGCCCTCGGTCAGCGCACTTTGATCGAGGTCCTTGTCATCTCCACATTGGCGGCCATTGCCACTGGTTCAAGGCATTTTTAATCGTTGTTTTGGAATTTTCAGAGATTTGTTCAACTTGATACAGTTAAGATTCTTGACAGTCTTTTGTGGATCCGATCGGATCACGACCTCCCTACTGAAAAAGCTTTTGGACCACCAAAAGTTGGTTTTCTTCAAGCATCGACTAAGTGAGGAAACTGATGTCTCACTTGTCCAATCTCAATCCACTTCTCACTGCTCAGCTTCAAACCCTTAATTCCAATCCCGAGGTATTCCACTTGTCCACTACGCGTCGTCCTTACCTTCCTATCTAGCACTGTATCTTCCTGCAACTCATCAAGATATTTAGGTAGCAGGTCGTCAACAGAAGGTAATTGACTCTGCTCTTCAGGGTCCTCAATCATTGAAGGTTCAAACAACCTCAAGCATTCTATGTGCACGACTGAGTAGATGTGCATGTAAGCTAGCAGATCAAGGTGAAAAGCATTCTCACCAACCTTATCAAGTATCCTGAAGGGTCCATACCTGATAGGTTTTAGCTTTTTACCTTCACCTTGCATTCTGTCCTTACTGATATACAGCCAGACTTGGTCTCCAAATTGAAAACTATGCTCCATCCAATGCTTATCATGCCTAGCCTTGTACTTGGCCTGGCTCTTTTCCAACTGTTCCTGTACTGCCTGGTGGATCTCCTGGATTTGTTTAATGAATCTAGTTGCCTTGTCCACATCACTGTGTTTATCAACCATGGTGTCTTTACCAAAGACAAAATCCAAAGGAGACCTTGGTATGAAACCAAAACAGGTATCAAAATGAGATCTCTGTGTAGAAGAGTGTTTGGATCTATTGTAAGCATGCTGCACATAGCACAAGTGCTCATCCCAAATCTTAGGATGTTTGCTGCAATATCCTCTCAGTAATTGGATTACCGTCCTATTAACTACTTCTGTCTGGCCATCTGTTTGTGGATGAAAAACTGTGCTTTTCTTTAATTTGGTGTCCATTAGTTCCCACAGACTGGACCAAAACTTCCCCACAAATCGGGTGTCTCAATCTGATACAATAGAAGTGGGTAATCCAAAATGAATCCATACATGTTCAAAGAATAATTTTGCAGTTTGTTCAGCTGTAATCTGTTTACTACAGGGTATCAAAATACACATTTTGCTAAACCTATCCACAACAACATATAGATAATCATGACCTTTCCTAGATTTAGGTAGTCCTCGAACGAAATCCATGGAAATGCTATCCCAATGGTGAGAAGGAACTGGTAATGGAGTGTATAAGCCTAGTTTTTTGTTACTGGGCTTGCTTTTGGCACGCATAGCACATCCCTTCACATATCTAGAAACTGTCTCATTCATTTTTGGCCAATAGCAGAACCTTTGCAGCTGTGCAACTGTTTTACTTACCCAAAGTGACCTGATATCAGAGAAGTGTGTGCTTCCCTAATTATCTTTGCTCTCTCAGTTTGTGGAATGAAGAGTTTCCCACAATTATATAAGAGTCGGTCTTTCACATGATAGTCCAATTCTTCTACTCTTTTGCCTTGACTCAAAGTTGCATATACATCTTTAAAGTCCATATCCTGAGCATGCTGTTCTATGTAGCTTTCATGCAGCATCGAATTATGCTTAAGTAGGATAGATGCATTTATAATGGGTCTAGATAACATGTCTGCAACCTTGTTATGTATGCCCTTTTTATACCTAATGACTAAATGAAACTGTTGTAGAAACCCCATCCATCTGTAATGTCTTGATTGCTGTAATTTAGTCTGGGAGTGTAGGTATTGAAGTGGTTGATGATCAGTATGTATCACTGTTTCCTTTCCCATTAAATAATGCTTCCACTTTTTCACACTCTGAACTAATGCATACAATTCTTTATCATAGGTAGGATAGTTAACTACTGCAGGATTAAAAGTCTCAGAATGATAACATATGGGTTTACCATGCTGTGT